>JBBCBC010000008.1:6613126-6775157 GCA_037126765.1 Stenogyne calaminthoides | reverse complement strand
CAATTCATGGTGGTTCCGTAGATTCTCTCGATTTTGACTCTGTCTCTTGAATGCCTTGGGGCTTGGTGTGCCCGTCAGCGTGTTCAAGGTGGCCTTCCGCCGGTCCGGGAAGAGTCGATGGTGATCGCCCTTCCAAACTCGATTGTTTGCTATGTTCCGTCTGGTCATTGAAGTCTGACACCGGCGAAGCCCACTGGTTTAAATCTGCAGCGGCGATGGAGTGCGCCGCGCTACTAGGCATGGTGTCGGCGACCCACCGTCGGTTCATTGTTGAATACCGTCCAGCGTCATTTCGTCGTTCTATTCTTGCCCGGCGCGAACTGAAACATTTTCGATTTTCTTGGTTCTTGGTTCGATTGAATATAGATGAATTAATTTGATTAATTGTGATCGACTTTGATTAGAAACTTTGGGAAAATTGGATGTTTGGATTTTAGGATTGGATTTAATTTGGAAGGGTGATGATGTAGGAGAATTTGTTTTGCAAATTTGATTTGAGAGATAGAGACCTAAAGATGCAATTTTAGAAATGCACAGGCCCCGAGTTAAAATAAGCATAACTAATTTTTTGAAATTTTATTAGATTTAATTTTGAAATTAAATACGGTTGGAAAACGATTAATTAGATTAATCGATTTTAATAATCTTAAATTGAATCTTTTAATTGAAATTAAAGACCGTTTTTAAAGGATTTGTTAAAAACCGCTTTATTAACTTGTTTGCAGATTTTAAATTAGTTAACTTATTTTAAAAGTCCATAATATAAGCATTTGGGTAAGCGGCTTAATAATTATGGGAACATATTAAATATTTGGGTGAAGCTGGCGCCCATATAAGTGTTAGTCCGTATGAAATCTCATGTTTGGGTAAGTGGCGCCCAATAATTACTCAAATGTGATGTGGAATTAACATATTTGGATCTCGATTAAGCAATTAATACCTTTTAAAAATTTCCTCACTAAAATATATTTTCATTAAATTGAGCGATGTCTTCCATCAAAATTAAAAATAAGCTGGAATTTTTGTTCCGATGAAGTATTTAAGAGCCCAAGTCTTTTGCTCGGATCTACATCTAAGCCGGACTTTTTATAGGGACCGCAGTGTGGCAAGCGATGGTTAACAATCAAACGACTTTGTTTCACCGGCCCCGAAGCGAAAGTCAGGGGGCATCAGATCGAACTAGGTTCAATCAACTAGGAGTTCAGTTTTGCGTGAATTTATTACTCTAGCTCCAACTCCATTTGACTATCACTCTGGAGATCCAACCTTTTTAAAAATACTCTCCTTAAAAACTATACCTATTATACCCTTAATAATACCCACAATTTATTAAAAACCAGCCGCCCTGCCCTATTTCTCTCTCAATCTCTTCCCCAATTCATTATCGAGAATCTATTTCTCTCTATTCCCAGCACTTCTCTCTAAAAACCTTCCCCCACTCTCGATCTCTCAAAACCCACCGCCCTTGCCATCCATCACCAACATCACACACACCACCACCGTCGGCCCGCCCACAGCCACCGCCTCGGCGCGCCCGCCTGAGACGCCTACCCACTCCCATGCCACGCCATACAAAGTGCGGTCCATAAAACTCTAAAGCGCGCCATCGCCACCGCTCACCGGGAGCTCGACCCTCCTTATCCATGTCGTCTGTCATGAGTTCAACCAGCATCGTTCAGCACGTTCCACGTCTCATGAGAACTCGCGTTCTTAGATCTATCTTCATTAAGTTAAATGGCACAGGTTGAATAGGACCCCAGTAGGTTGATGAGTTGTGGTTTAAGGTTGTTTTTTTCACAAGTGCTGGACACGGAAATGCGAGTTGAGAGGAAGCATATGTGTGTGTGTTTTTTTTGGAGAGATGAAAGGATTTGAAAGCGGAAAATGCATAGGATCTCAATTGATGAACACATCGGGGTTTTATTATATGTTCATCAGCAGTGAATATGTTCATCAAGATTTAGATAAAATATGTAATTTTACTGTAATTTTTTAGGGATTTTTCATAATTTAGATGAGGTCGGTTCTTAGAATTCATGAAATAATCGAGAGGCAAGCGAAGAAGATGAGTTGTGTCTGGGAATCTTGGATATGTAAATTTTGAGTTTTTCTTAGATGAACATGTTCATGTTTGTGATGAACTTTGTTCATGTGTTTTGATGAACTCTGTTCATGTCGAAAGGATGAAAATTTGTATTTTTAGATTTTGTATGTAAATTTTGGATTTAGATAGGTTAATTTGTGTAATTTTTTGATTTTTTTATATAAAATTTTAGATTGTAATTTTTTTTATTGGAATTTTTTTGAATGTGTAATATTTTAAAATTTTATTTAGAAAATTGAGAAGGGAAGCTTAAACCTGAAAAATTGTGGGAAAAATGAAGAATGAAAAATATAGAAAAGTGGGAAAGGTAGAAAAAAAACAAGAAAACGGTTGAGAGAGAGTGAGAAAAGGAAAAAGAGAAGAAAGAAAATGACAAAATAATAAGTAAGGGTATTTATGTATTTTTCATTTTATTTTGTATTAGGAGTAATTTTTAAAAAAAATGTTGAGCCAAGAGTAAGTTGGAAGTTGGCTTTGAAGTTTAGAGTGATTCACTTTTTTGCAATTGGTTTGGAGACCTACAGGTTATCTTTATTAGCAATGTCAGTAGGAGATATCGCATGCGATAGTAGGAATGTGATCCTAGTACATTATGATTTATATTAGATATAAATTTGTATTCTTAGATAAATTAGATTGAATATGTGAAAATAATGGAGACAAAATAAAATTTGAAATATATGTTTATTTTGATTGATGAATATTGATCATAGGAATTATTTGTTTAATTTCCATTTTATTTTATTTCTCAGGATTGTTGAAATGAATAACTTTATCGCGAGAAGCGTTTGAAAGCGAACAAATTGGTTGAGCCCAAATTTTCTCGCACCTTAGAAATGTGCATTTGGTGTAAACAAAAAAGATTAGTGCGTGTTGGACACGTCAATCTATACCGAGGTCGGTAATTTGATGCGTTTGACTCAAGAGCTCGAAAAAAGCACGAAGGATCTTCCGGGCTAAATGTGTTATGCTACTCGGGATGACTCTAGAGTTACAAAGCGACATGAAAAAGATGCTCCCATTCGAGATGATTAAGCATCACGAAGGATCTCTTTGATTTTGAATCTCGTTCGAGATTTGCTGAAGTGACGAGAGATGCTGTTTGAATCTTGGTTAATGAGGAGGAAGGTTTCTCTCGTATGTTTGAAGATGATTGAGGCTAATCGAGAAACTTGATGTGATGGGCATTGAGCTCAAGATAGCGTTGTTGTTTTATGCCATTCTTGATCGGCTTCGATTCTTATTGAGTTTAAGTGGTAAACTTTAATATGAATAAAATGAATTGACTATGCTGAAATTTACATAACATCTTTAAAGACTTTTGGGTGTTTGCTGCTAAGAAAAAACCGTGCTCGTGGTGAGTGCCTCTCTTTATACGCTCGAGAAAGGGAAAAGAAAGCGAAGAAGGCAAAGGCAAAGAAGAGCTCCAAGCTAAAAGTTTCCTTAAGTCCAAAGGTGGGAATTCAAAAAGAAGAAGATTAGACAAGGAGGTATGCTACTACTTTGCAAAGCGAGAATGTATTGGAAGAAGAAGGACAAAAGGTTTAGCGGTTAAAGAAGACACAAGGTCTTCCCCCTTGATCGAACAGTATGTTTATTATTGAGATAAACATGTCCACAAATGATACTAATGTTGGGTATTAGATGCCGGTTGTGGCTCACACATTTTTGTACAAATGTGCAGGGTCTCATGATAAGAATTAGGTTGGGTGAAATCTGACTCTTTCTGCGTTAGAATGGAGCAAGTTGTCAGCCAACGATGTTGGCGTTCGTTTTATATTTACCCTCTGGTTTAAACTTGAACCTAATAATTGTTATTTTGTTCTTATTACATAACATTATTTCTATTCCGATGTTGGATATTGAAGGATTTTTCCTTCCATTTTGCAAAACGATAATTGTTATTTTTCGCCCAATGGTGATGTGTATGGAAATGCTCATTTCATACAATGGTTTATACTTGTTCCATTGTGGATATGATGTTCTTAATACAAAAACAAACGACTCAAACTTAGTAATCACGCGGGGCAAAACCCAACTTACTTGTGACATTGGTAGGCAGGTAAATACAAATCTAGAATAGGATCAGTAAAGGTTAAGGAATTTAGACTACTTAACCCAATTCGACTTTGAGTCTTATGGAAATTGTGAATCTTGTCAAGGCAGGGCATGACCAACAAACCTTTCAGAAAGGAAGGATTCGTGCCAAAGAAGTTATGTATTGATCCAAGGATGTCTGTGGACCATTGCCTACTTCTAGTAGAATTGGCACACTCTTCATTTTTTTCGGCGTTTCTCAAGATATGGATATGTGTATCTTATGAAGCACAACCAATCTTTTAGAAATTCAATGAGTTCAAAAAGCAGAAAAAGCAACTTATTAAGAGTATCAAGACTCTTCGTCGGATCGAGGTGAATACTATAGCCATGAGTTCGTGGATTACTTAAAGGATTCGTGGAATCACAATCCTGTGGACACCTCCGGAACTGCATAAATGAACGGAGTGTCGAGAGGGAAAACCGAACCTTGTTGGACATGGTAAGGTCCATGATGAGTTTTCCTCTCTTAGAAATTATAAATTCCAGACTTCGAGGTCCCCGAAATTAAAGTACGTGGGCTGATCACGTGCAAGAAGCCTTGTGATGTTGGTTAGGCGGACTCGCGGCTTGAAATGTCACCGTATAGCATTACCGTCATTACTGATCACGTCATTTTGTCGTAGGGGTTAGAAGCAAGAGGCGACCATACTGACTTCCGGGAGACCGGTTTGACTTGGGCATAGGTCTCGAGATCGACTTACATGGGTCGTGACGTCAGCCGGTTCGACGAATCTGAGCAGCTGCGACCTCATCTTGAAGCGATTGTTGTAGGGAGAAATAATCGACTTGATGGAAGCTAGGGAATTGGGCCGAATCTTATGGTTAACACATTATCGGGCTTTATCCGGCTAAGCCAGACTTGGCCAGGCCTCGGAAGATGGGTAAGTCTATTTAGAAGTGTCGGGAAGCCATATGAAGGTCGCGAGGTGACTTGTTAGAACTTAGAAATCGGGACCAAGTGAGTCAGAGCTTAGTTGAGAATAAACATGGAAAGGTCGGAGTAGTTAAGGAGGTTCGGGGATATCGCCAGGAAATGTGTATCTGTAAACGCGACTGGTGAAGAAACCACCAGGTTGGTCACGGGAAGAAACCCGCGAAGATTGTAACCTAGATCCGTAATATAAATATAACTTGTAATGACCAGCACATAAAGGATCGAAACCTTAGTATCTGAGCAGAAATAATGCAATTGAATACTCGCAGGCGATGCCACAGGATGATAATTATTTCAGAACTGTTGGGTAATCAAATTGTGTGCCGTTATTGCTTTAGCTATCTGTGTGATCGAAGCTTAACGAAATACTTGTTTGTTGCATTAAGTATCTATCTGCAGATTACAACAATTGATTAGCTTGCCGTCTGTGGGAAATACAATTCCCTCTAGAAATCACTTTGTTAGAAGAAACCCGTTTAAATCTCACGATCGATAGATGTGGCTTGATCAAGTCAATCTGAGCAGGCGAATCTGGAGGCCCACGATGGGCAGAAGCCTCCGCAGGCTCTCAACATACCGGCTCCTGCTCCTTGTTCGCCCGACGAAACTGGTGATGACTCACGGAATGAGTGGAACACAGATGCGAGCCTTGAAGGATCTGAAGCCGTAATGTCGTTCTAAATAGCATCTCGCGTTCGATGGCGAAGACGTGCATCCTCTCCCCAAAGGCCACCAGGGGTGGGACCCTCAAAAACAAGACGCGGGCCCCAAGGGGTATTGATGCCGTCGGCAATAAATTGACGAGACAACGTAATCCTGTCCTTGGTCGCCGGGGGCGAGAGTCGAATAATGTATTCGACCAGCAGGCTGTAGAGGTCAAAGCCCCGAGGATTGTTGAGATGAAGGGCACAATATAAACCTCGTCAGTTACGTCGGGTGGAGCGACCTTGCCGCCTATGTACGAACCTCGCCTGACGACACCGCGAAAGGGATGCGGTAGTGCATTCTTGCGACCCTCGGTCGCCAGCCGGCTGCCGGACAGTCAAACAAGCGATGGAGGCGCGCGCTGGAGAATCAGGCCGGTCCAGTGAGACATACCATAGCGCTATCGGACTCCCCTCGAACTCGTGCGCCTTGGCGAGCGCGAAGGAAGATTAATGTCGCGACCTTGGATATTCACATTGATGGGAACGGACCCAGTCCGTATGGCAATATAACTCGCCGCATGGCACTCTATAGGCACCAGCGATGCAACCAAATGTCGGCTTTTTCCTACGATACGGCGACCCGAGCTACTTGATAGTTCGCCTCTCTGCCGCCTCCCCATCGGTGGGCCGGCTTTTCCAGCGGCTTCGCTTCGGCTTGTTTCGACCGCAACTTTTCTTGCTACGGCGCCCGACGTGACCGAGCGTGCACGATATGAACACCCGGCCCAGGGGACCGCGAGAATCTGATCGGTCTTATATTGAAAGGATCGAAAAGCTAGTCTTGGAAGGAATCCATTGGGGATAAAGCAAAAGCTAATGAGGTTGTCTCAGAGCCTCGGAAGGGACAGGCTCTGGCTAATAATTTGAATCTTGAAACTAGCTATCTGCGGAGCTTGAAGGTGGGCTAGCGACTGATACTACCAGTAGACTCTTGGAATCTCGACTCTTGAGGCTAAGGAGGTCAGGCCGAGAATGTTGAAATGACTCGCGGTCTGAAAGGCTTGAGCACTGAAAATCATTAAAATTGAAGTTGATGGGTATACGGGCATGGCCCTTTTATTTTCGCCCAGTTTGAGGCCAGGGAATTACTTCTCCCATGGCCCGGTAAAAATGTGTAAAGCAGAGACACAACAAAGTATTACACGGCTTCGCGCTGAAGCGAGCCAGACCTTATACCCGTGGTCTTGAGACTTGTTGCCCCAACTCTGGGGGTTATCTGAAGGCGGCTGCTTGATGAATTAGTCAAGCGACCTCCCGGAAGAATGAGCCGAACTCTGAAGGTTACGGAAGGAGGAGAAGCTGGCCGCGGGGAACAACGGCCCAGGGGCGGGGCAAAGGGAAGCGACTATCCGCCCGTGCACGAAAATGCGAGAGATGGGTGATACACTCTCTCACTCTAGGGAGCGGTCGGTGGCCTCAGCTCCTCCTCAGCCGGAGAAGATGGCAGAGATAAAGGGAGATAAAGGCGCCGAGGAAGATGTTGTTACTGGCCGCCGCCCCTTGGGGAAGAGTCGGAAATCTTATCGAGTTCGGAGAAAATATGAGCTTGGGTGAATTTTGTCGATGCTGTCCGGAAAAGCGACATCATGGGGACTACGATTGTGCGGAAAAGTCGACAGAGGGTATACGCAACATTCTTTCAAAAACCCACTAGACGGCTAAAGAGATTACAATGCTACATCACCGGTCACGACCATCCCAATGAAGGGGTTTTGGCGGCTTATTCTTGTGAGGCCAGGAGGGATGATTGGGCATGAGACTGGTCTCCTCAGCTGAATAACAAAGTTAGAAGCAACTAAGAGGCATTAGATTTTTCTAGTAGTTGACCTTCCGGCTCACCTCTTGGTTTCTGGGAAGGCCATTTGAGCATGAATTCGAGGTTCGTCCTCCCTTTCTACTTTTTGTAAAATTCCCCACCAGAGTAGGCTGGTGAAACTGCAATTAAAAGGCGTCGGTCGATCTGAAGGTTGTTTGATTTTCTCTTGTCTCTTTTCAATTCGGCACCTACACCTATCGAACAAATATTTGTAATGGACGATAATGAACAAGATGGGGAATTAAATGAAAAAAGAAGCGAGAAAAAGAACCCTTAACGACCTCAATCCAAGGATAAAGATGAGCACGATGAATTCCTAATCGGGCCAAAATCGATGATCCACGACAAGATGGCCCAAGAGCCATTCGAGGGAAGAACTCGAAAGTTAGGGTAGATCGACTTGCGAGGATCTAGAAGTCATTATCGGCTCCAAGATCTGAAGCGACACGAAAGGGAAGTCATCGACTTTCTCAAAAAGAACGGATGTCTTTGCTGGTCGCACAAAAGACATGGTAGGGATCGACCCGGAAAATCGTCGCGTCAAGCTTCATATTGACCCGTCTCTAGGAGGCGGTTGCCTGAAAAAGCCGTGGAAAGAAATATGAAATGGCCCGAAGAAATTGAAGAAGGCAACTGGATAACAACGCGATCATGCGGGCCGACCCGACCACAATGGGTGGCCAATGCGATCTTGGTGAAAAAAGATCACGGGACTGGCGGTTTGTGTATCGACTTTCTGAAGCCTCAGCGGAGCTGCCAGATTTCTTTCCCGTATAGCACACCGACTTTGATAGATAACGGCGACGGGCACAAGATAATGTCGTTCATGGATCTTTCGCGGAGGTTACCACCAGATAGCCATGCACTGAACGGATCAGCAAGAACACACCTCGCTACGGCCGAAAAAACCTATCTTTTCTTTGGAAAAGGATGTCGTTCCGGCTTTTGAAAACGAGGGAGCAACCTACCAAAGGCTTATCGATCATATGTTTGCCGATCGGACGGAAGTCATATGAAGTCTATGTCAATGATATTGTTGTCAAGAGTTTTAAAAATGGAGGATCACCCTATCTTACCTCGCACGCACGGACCTTCAATATCTCGAGAAAGTTCAATATGAGACTAAACCCCAAGAAGTGTAACCCGATGGGAGTCGGGAAGTTCTTAGGACATCCGTCAAGAAGCGGGGATCGGCGAATCGAGGAAGGTTAAGGCCGTACTAGATATGGGGGCACCCGAAGCGAGAAAGAAGTTGAGCTCACGGGATGCCCGCCAGTGTGCGGTTCATATCCGGATGGAGACAAATGCAAGCCCATGTTGACCTGATTAAGAAAGCAAAGTTGAATGGACACCGGCAGGATGCTTTTGAAAAAAATCAAAAGCGTGGCGGATGTGAGCATATTGTCCAAACGTCGGGAAGAATTTGTTCCTGTATATCGCTGACGAGGACCGCGGCGGTAGCGATCTTAGTCGTAGGGCGAGATCCACCGCCCGATTTACTTCTCGGCCGGACATTGGGCGAGGCGAGCAACAACGCCCATCACTAGAAAGGCGGCATCTTAGCGTTAGTTATGTGAGTTTAAGGAAAGCGGGTCCGCTAACCGATCACGGTCGAGGTTCTCCTGCCCGCCGCTGAGAATGTGCTCCGCCCCCGGGCCTTAGGGCGATGTCTCAAATGGGCCGTGAGGTTGGGCAATACCGGTGACCCGCGCAGACTGCGAATAAAGGCCCGATCAGCGGCGATTTCTTAGTAGAACTCATTCCGTTCTGCCCAGGCGAGTTCAAGCGGTTTCTTGGTGGGAGCTATTACCGTGAATGGGTGGCGACCTCTCACGAAGTTGGGGAGCCGGTCTTGTCTTAATGAGTCCTTAAAGGTATCTCATTCGTAACGCCATTACCTTTGATTTTCCATAGCGAATAATGAGGTTGAATATGGCGCTTTCATCACGTCCTAAAAAATAACCGCCATGGGCATCAAGAGATTGCAGGGTCATCTGGAGCTCTGACTCGTGGCACATAAGTTCGAGGAGTCTGAGGCTAGGATGATAGGATGGTACCTATTAGGGAAATTGTAAAAACCTTGGCACAAGTTCGAAGTTGCAGATCCATATAAGTTGATCTGAGAGAAGCGAACTTCATGGTGATGCTTTCGGCGGCCGGTGACCCGGTCACCGGGATATGAAGGATGTCACCATCATGACACTTTCCACCCTCCACCCTATGGCGATCGTAATAATATTGGAAACCCGGTGTCATTTGGATGACACCTGTCATGGAGTATTTGATAAAAGCGGCTCCTACCACGCCGATCGTGTCGAGGCTCGGCGATTCGCGATTTGCGATTCACGAATTCGCATGCGATACACAATGATCGATTGGGGAGTTATCTGAAACCGTGACGGCATGCCCCCTACGCCATGTATTACGCGCTAACAAGGTCAAATCATTCTTCGAGAAATCTGGCGAAGGAGAAACCCTGTGGGGAGTCGGCCGACCTCAAGACCACAAAGGCATGGATATTTTGGCCAACCTTAGGGCCGATGCTATCGTCAACCGCGAAATGCCACAAATGTCAAATCTATGTTCCTCCATAGAATAAGGTCGGAAAGAGCTACAATGGCGTCCTCGATTCGTGGCTTTTTGCAAAGTGGGGGATAGCGTCATTGGACCACTCAACGACCCGGGATCGTTGAAGTACGCCCTATATTGGCGATTGGATTACTTCAAAATGGGCGTAGGGGCTGAGGCGTTGGCAACCATTGACCAAGATCATGTCATCAAGTTCATATGGCGAACATTATCTCTGCGGTTTCGATTTGCAGCTTAAAGCATCATATCGAACGATGGAAAGTGGGTTCAGCGATACGAAGGTCAACGCTTCTTGAGAAAATGGAAGATCACAAAGTTGTTCTCTACCCCATACCACCCCCAATCAAATGGTGGTCAAGGCCATGAACAAAATCATAAAGCACGCTTTCAAGGTCAAGATCGAAGGGAAGGAAATGGGCTAGCGAGCTCCGGGATGTGCGCGTGGGCATCTGAAGCGACTGCCAAATTCACCAAGCGAAACCCTTATTCACTAGCCAGGAACTAAGGCGGTGGTGCCCTGTGGAGGTCGATGTCCCAACTTTTGCGAACCGGCCAAGTCATTTTTCGATCATAATAATGAGGCCCAGACCGGGAACCTCGACTTACTCGGGGCGATTGGAGGCTAACATGAGAAATGCGGATACAAAGCGGAGGTCGAAAGATATTACAACTCTAAGGTACAACTTGGCCTTCCAGGTTGGAGATCTAGTGCTAAAAAAGATACTCGGGAGACTCAAAAGGTTGCCCTCGGTCCAAACCGGGAGGACCCATTCCAGATATCGAAAGTCCTACCAAATGGGAATCTGAGCTCGAGAAAGCGGATGGGACCAAAGCCCAATACCCATGGAATGCAACTCATCGAAGAAGTACCATCAATAGATTTACACCTTTATCTTGATCATCGTTGTAAACAAATATTGTTGGTAACATTAATTCTCCATTTTGTTTAAAAAAAAAAATTCACATATGTAGAAACCAAATGAAGTCATACGAAAAGCATATGATCGATGAAATGCGTGCCGCATGAAAGATATGATCGATAACATGTAGGTCGATGAAAGACATGATCGATAACATGCGGTCGCATGAAAGACATGATTGATAACGTCTTGAACCTAAGGTGTGACTTTAGAAATCGAGGGCGAGATCACCACCCTGGTGATGCGGTAATCCCCGACTTTATAAAACGACTACGCAAATGTCCAAGAAACAAGTCGCGATAGAAAATAAGGCGACAAGGACTAAACAAAATCGCATAAGAAATCGAGTCAACACGGTGAGGAATTAAAAGGAGAATTTCATTAATAAAGACGGTCGGGGAGAACCCATTCTGATAGACGGAGGCCCGTGAAAGAAAGCATTCAATATAATATGGCGACTTGGTCTATACTCTGAGCTACTCGAGCTAGCAACTCTATACTATACCCACGGAGCTACTTCCGAAAGTTCGGTACTCTCCCCGATCTGAGGTCCCCGAGGAAGATCTTTCAAAACTATCGGAAAAGGATGTTTTTAACATCAGAAGTGTCGAATCTTTGAATGAGACCTCTCGCAAAGCGTTAAATGAACCACGAGTGTCATACATGTGGTGCAAAAAAAAATTCAAGGGATTGTGATGGGCATTTTGGCTTGTGGGATTGGCGACATACAATACTAAATCCATGTATGGAAAATGCCCATCACCACTAATCAATCGTCATCACGATCGCGCCCAAAATCTGAAAGCGGGGACCTCGATCATGCAAGGGCGTGAGCCTTGCCACCGGTGGTAGAACAACTTGGCAATGGCCGTATGGTCATCCTCAGGTAAGGCAAGATCGAAAGCGGGGGAACTCGGGATGGATGAATGCAGCAAAAGTATGAGCGGGGAGAAATTTGGTTCTTGGAGGAATTGCTTACCGAAATAGGGGTTTATTGGAATGGCCCATAACCAAAAGCTGGGGATGATAAGTGGGGAGATCGAGGGGATAATGTGTTATACATCTTAAAATCCCATACTATTTATAGATGAAAGGCGGCCCAGAGCTGTTGCAAATTTTGACTCTCGAGGGGCCCGTAAAGAAACCGCGCCAGCGCATATAGCAACAAGTGGGCGATGCGATTTGATTGGTCTAACTTATGGCACCGCACCACCAAATACCAGGCCATCATTGTGGATTGTCACCACGTCCACCTTGATTAGGAGAATCGGCAAATGACGGTTCCCCCCGAGGGATGAGATAGTCAGGTATCGACTTCGCAGTCCGGCCGTGTCGGGTCGGAAGAAATCTGAGTTCAAGTCATGTCCCCAAAGGCGATATTGCGACCTCGACTTGGGGGAATGAAATATGGGAGTTTTATTTCATGTCGGATAAACACCAAACACGCAGGACGAGGCTAAAAAATGAAAAGACAACTTCCATTGATAAAAAGACCAGGAAGGTGGAGGTAGTACATCACAAATCAAAGCCCGAAAGGTTGGTATAGTTATAAAAGAAAAAAAAAAAAAGTGAGTAGTAAGGCTACAACTTCAATCTTTCGATCGGTCGGTTGGGTTGGTAGTCTTTGACAAATCCCAAAGGCTCTTCTTGGGTTGGCCGGCGGATCGACCCTCGAGCTTGATATCTTCTCGCGGCGGGCTTGGAAGGCATGTCGGCAATTTGGGGAATGACCTCGACCTCGGCGTCTCCTCCCAGATGGTCTCGGCGGGAGCAACATTAGCGGAAGGAACGACCTCAAGCTCGCCAATTCCTCCACCAAAAATTTAGGAATGTGTATCTATCGGAGAGTCGGGGAGAGGCGCCCGATGCGCACTTGGAAAAAAACGAAGATCGCCCATATCCTCAGTCTTGGATATCTAAAACATCTGGGGGCGGAGGGTTGTCGGGAGGTAGTCCTTGGTCGGCGACCAGCCCGGTAGAAACGCCCGAAAGGTTTGCGATAGCCAGGTCGAATGGCACCCGCAAAACCCATCACGTCACCAAAATTAACGCATTCATCTCTTGGCGACCTTATTTGGGCCTCCTGGTGTCCAGCTCCCCTTTAACTCGACGGCTCCTCCCTCCGAGCCAGAAAGGCCTCCACTTGCCCGGCCGCCCTCCCTGCTTTGGATCGTCTTGGTTTCTTTGCATGACCGGTCTGCGCCGGGCGACTTGACCTCTCCGCCGGCCCGGCCCGCCCCTCATTTCGACCAGGCGACCCTCGAGTCGAGATCTGCGAGAAAGGTGCTCATTTGGCTTTAGAAGACCCTTTTGGGTCTCGGCGACCCTTAAGATCACTGAGCTTTGATCGACTACACGAACTGCGACTCTAGGAATATCGAGGCTTCGGTTTTAGCCCGGGCCTTGGTCTCTCTCAAATAAAAGGCCACCTTTAGAGTGTGAACCATGGTGAGTACATATTTGTCCATCATCTTCGGCGACGGCGTTGGCGTGTCGGTCTTGGCGTCATCCTTGAAGGCCGAGATTATACGCGTTGGGGGAACATAGCTGGGCTCCTTTCTTGGGAAGCTTCGGCCGACTAGAGGAGGCTCCTAGTAAACTAGCCCACCTCCGGGCAGAGAATGGGTGGGGCGAGTCGGTCCACCAAAAAGAGGCCAGTCGTCGTGAGCCTTGAAAATAATATGGAAAAAAAAATCCTTGAAGTGTGATGAGAACTTACTCGTTCACACGCTCGCCATCGACCTAGGAGCGAGTCATCATCCTCGTGACCACCTCTTCTTTGGGCACCAGCGGGATGGCGGTGAGTGGGTGGGTGAGATCGGGGAACCGCGATGGCGGCTGATGTGGGGCGGACTCGGTCAGGCCTCCCGAACCCCTGTTGATTCGGACTTCGTAGGTCAAAATATCCTCCCTCACTTTCTTAGGAGCATGCTGGGAATTGGGTGGTCGTCGATCCGTGGCCTTTCTCTTGCCTTTGTCGTGGAGAGAGGAGCAGTGGGGACCCGAGTTTGGAGGCAGACCTCAGCCCGGGAGGCGTCCTCGGAGTGGCGGCCTCGGAGGTCTGAGTAGCCTCATTTTCCCCGAATGGACTTCTTGCGGGAGGTCATGGCGTTCGCGGGGAGGCTTACGGTGATGTGAGGGATGTTGGGAGCTGCAAAAATGTTGGAAGAAGATCGATCAATCAGTCGACCGAAAAGTGTAATAAGCGGAGTAAGGGAACTTCTGGGGGGATGTTCAAATGGCGCGGGTAAGTATCACAATTCGGCGTTAGTCGGTCAAGCTCGGTGTTCAAAGCATTCCGCGTCCGCTTATTTCGGTGGAGTATCGCGAACAATGTCGAATGCCTCTTTGAAGTCTAGTAAAAAGGTCGGCGGCGGTGGGTGTAGCTGTAAAGAAAGAAGAATTAGATCGGTCAAACATCTATATCGAGGAAATAGGTATGATTTACCGTGCTTGACCCGATTGACATATGTCGGTTGGGATAATGATGGCGGTGTAATCGAAGGGTCCACTCCGCCCCCGACGAACCACCATTTTATAATATCACCTTCCGATCTTGCTTGGGATCCGCTCCACGAGCTCCCAGCTTTCTGGCCGCATGACATTATAATTCATGCGGCTTGATGGATGGGCGTCATCACAAAAGCCATCTCGCCCGATTTTGTGATAGTCGTAGCCCTGCTGCTAATCTGATCATAGTAGAAAGAATGTAGCTCACCCATTAGGGTGATCTGGGTTAAACTCACGGTTCAAGCGCTTGACAAGTGAGAGATGGCGGATGAAGCCGGCGGATCGGCCTCCATTGTTTGCTCGTTGGCGTGATCATCGGGTGGGAGGTAGTCGGTAGCGTTAAATCGGAAATCGCCCGTAAAAATGCATGTCGAGGACTTGTGGCATGCCCATGCCAAGCGGCCTGTTTTGTCATGTGATGCCATGAAGTCCGACTTGACCGACCTCACGGTATTCGCGGTCGATCTCTTGTATGGGGACTGGGGCATAAAGTAATAGTCAAAAAGCCATCTCGTAGGCCCCAATAATTTCGGGCGGTGAAAGACCCAGAACCTCTCCTCCCGCCATCGGTCTTGACCATCTGAAGGAACTCGGTTCGGGGTAGGAATGTGTGATTTCTTCCAACTCCATCGAGGCTGGTCATCATCGTCTCCATAGTAGTCTCGACGGTATTTGGAAACCTGATCGATCGGAGGCATTGTGGGGTTAGGAAGCGGACTCACTTTAGGCTGTGGCGGTATAATTTTGCGATCGTCGTGTTGTCATCGGAGGAGGACGATGTAACCATAAACGAGCGTAGGAATAGATTTAGAAGCGGATGCAATTGATGTGAAGCGAGAGGAAAAGCGGTTACTGGAAGGTATTTGGTTCTCACGAAGAGAATGGGAATAATGACCTTGGCTTCGAATCTATGGGTTTGAAGCGAAAGAGGGAAGGGCTTAAAGGGTGGAACCCTAGGCCTATTTATAGAAAGGTCGGGGGCGAAAGTATAAATTCAAACTTTTCGAGGTCTGCATGAATTAAAACTCGATGGGCGGTCGTGGAAGCCGCGATTGGTTGGGTGGACTCGCGAACTGAAGCGTCACCGACTGCCGTACCATCATTACAATCCTGTCACACTTCGTGGGAGTTGGAAACCAAAGGCGACCATCGACTTCCCAGGGCGAGGTTTTTAACCAAACGAGGTCTCGAGATTGACTTACCATGGGTCGTGAACGTCGTGGTTCAAGACAAGATCCCCGAACAAGCTGCGACCTCATCTTGAGGGAAATTGTTGTAGGGAGAAATAACGAGCTTGGTGGAAGCGGGACTTGGACCATCTTATGGTAAACACATTATCCGACTTTATCCGGCTAGAGCAAGACTTGACCGCCTCGGAAGATGGGTAAGTCATTTAGAAGTGTGGGAAGCCATGAAGGTCAGCGAGGCAACTTGTTAGAACCGGAAGTCGGGACCATCGAGTCGAGATTAGTTGAAGATAAACATGGAAAAGATTCGGTAGTTAGGAGGCGGATTTCTCGAGGATATAACTTAGGGAATGTGTATCTGTAAAAGCGCGACTTCTTGAACAAGAAAGGAAAGCCTAGGTTGGTCGCGGGAAGAAGCCCGCGAAGATTGTAACCCTAGATCCGTAATACATAAATATAACTTGTAATATACTTTGTAAAGGATCGAAACCTTAGTATCTGGGCGAGAAATAATCGATGAATACTTACGGCTTGGTGCCCCCTGGGCGTAGTCTATTTCAGGACTATTTGGGTAATCAAATCGTATTGCCATTTATTGCTTTAACTATCATATTGATCGGAACTTATCAAAATACTTGTTTATGCGTCGGTAATCATACTGGTACAACAAATCCAAAGGTGAAAAGGGTTACCTTGTGGGATATCCTAAGGAAGCGAGAGGATATTATTTATATCTACGAGAAACAAACAATAATTGTTTTCAGGTAGGCCGAGTTCTCGAAGAAGACTATGTCTTTAAGGAACAAAGTAAGTAAGATGATAGAACTTGAAGAAATTCAAGAACCACTAGATAACCAAGGCGATATCTTGTCGAAAAGCGTGACAAAGGAATCAATGGAGCATTAATGACTCTCATGGTGGAAGTTTATCACTTAGTGATCCTCTTTTCACCCGGGGGGGCGTAATTGGAGTTACATTGCCTTCGCAACAAACTCCAAGTGGGCTAAAATGAGAACATCACAATTCAAACTCCGCCCAAGAGGCATACGAAAGTGTTGCTCTTGAAGACTCTCCGGACATTGATGAAATCGATGCACCATAAAATTTTCACGATCGGAATGTCTGATGCCTGACAACCCGACTCAAGTAAGTCCACTAGGAATCGTAATCCGCCCACTAATTATTACGATTTCCTCATACAGAACATGATGGCGTGGAGATTTTGGATAAAAAACGATCAGAACTGGCTGAGGCAACATTAGATGTTGACTCGGATAAGTAACATGAAACCATGAAATCGAGATGGACTCGATGTACACCGATCAAGTGCGGGACTTGGTTGGAGTTGCGAAAGGGTCAAACCCATAGGTTGCAAATGGGTCTACAAAGCGTAAAGACCGATGCAAGCGGCAAAGGTACAAACCTACAAAGGCTAGGGTTGGTGGCAAAAGGTTATAGTCGGCGAAGGCATTGGTATGATGAACTTTCTCACACATTTGCCAAGCTTCGAGTCAATTCGAATTTTATTTTGCGGTAATAGCACATCTAGATTATGAGATTTGGCGGATGGATGTCAAAACGACCTTCTTGAATGGCAACATTGATAAGGAGGTGTTTATGACTCAATAGGAAGGTTTTTGTGTCTAAGCCAAAGTCTAATCTTGTGTGCAAGCTTAAACGGTCCATTTATGGATTAAAGCAAGCTTCTAGGAGTTGGAATATCGATTTGATGAAGTTGTCAAATCGTTTGACTTCATCGAAATTCGGAAGATCCATGTGTTTATCGTTAGCGATTGGGAGAAATATTTGTTGGGATTATACTGGAAAGTATGCTTTTTACTTTGTATAATCGAAACTGAATTTTCAGACTTATTTACTGAAATAAATTGTTTATCACTGATGCTTTAAATATTATCGAATGTTACATATATTTACTGCATAACTGTTCAATAAGCATTACGTGTTACATTGTAGTTAATTTAGTGATGCGGATCACGAAGATTAAATTGATCCGTCCTTGTAACTAAAAAGTGCGCCATTCGCGACCTAGATGAAATGAACAACCCATCGTGAAAGGTTGAAGTGTAAGGCTCGAGATTGACTTGTCTTGACCAAGAGATTACACTAGTGCATGGTCGATCCTTTGAATAGGACCACAGGAGGATAAATTCCGAAGGCGAACAAGGAAGAATTAGACCTCGGTGGTTCGTTATTTCTTAACCTTCATCCCTTAAATAGGATCGCGTGGGATTGGTAACTATTGCTTTGACTTATAATGGGTAGCGAATCGGTGAGATTCAATACTTTTTTATCTTGGGCAATATTATTAGTCACATGTGATTCTTTAAGATTTATCTGAAGAATCGTGTCTGAAATCTGACTTTGTTCGATTTGCCCTCTTGGGAGGTTCATAAGCTTTATCATACCAAATCTTGCAAGTGGAATTAGTTTCGGTATGGATAATAATGTTGAGCCGTTCCTTGACCAAGGACAAAAGATATTAATTAACGGAAAGCTATTTGATTGGCTTGAATTAATTAATGGGCTAGATTTAAACAACGGAAATAATAGCAAGGGAGCCATATTATTTTGTAATATGGGTTAAGATGGATAATGCAATATTAATTATGTAGTGGGATTAATTAATATTTATGGGCTTGAATAATATTGTGGCTCAATATTAGATATTCAAGGTCCATTAGAAGGTCAAATCTTAATTCTCCTAAAGGTCCCCTCGGTAGCCCAACACATATAGTCCAATAAGCGAAAAAAAGGTGATTAAAATAAAATAAATATTGTTGCTTAATTTTTCCTATTATTTCAAAAATTATGGATAAGAGGGGAGAAATATTTTCTTTGAATTTTGTTATGGAATGAAGATATGTATTCTTGGAATACAAGATTATCTCATTAAATTCAAGAAATCTCACTTGGTTATTCATAATAGAGATTTGAAAATTTTAAAATATAATTGGGCAAGAAAGATTTTCTTGATTTTCTTGAAAAGATATTATGGAAGATATGTATTTCTTGAAGTACAAGAATATCTCATAAATTCAAGAAGATCTAAATCTTGGAATCTTGATCCCTAATATTTTGAAATATTCCATAACAAATAAGAGAGTGGGATTTTGTGGAATATTTTAATTATGGAGAAAAGAATATATGAGATATATTCAAGATTTCTTGGAGATCAAGAAAATATTTTTTCCTCCTTATTTCACATGTAATTTTCGTCCCCCTCTCCTCTATAAATAGGGGATGAATGTTTCATTCATTTCGAATAACCACGAAAAATTGATTTTTGGAAAAATATCATTTGTCGATAAAATATCAAATATTTTGTAGCGTCGATGATTGTATTTTTTTAAAAAGCGACAATTGTGAGTAGTGTACAATTCCATGTCTTTGGAAAAATTAGTAAACCCCAAAAGGTGGTGCAACATATTTATTTTTCCTTTTGTTAAATCGTTCACAAGAATCCTTCCACCGGATAGTCGAAGCGAGGGCTAAGGGAATACTTGGGAAGTCCTTACGGTTTAGTCTATTCACCACGCCATTGCCATCCCAAGAGGTGCGTTCACGTTAACTTCGTAGAATTCGCATCGTGGGTTTTCGTGAATTATTATATGCATGATATGTTGTTGGATTATTATTTGAATTAATATAGGATTAATTCATGATAGTAATAATTAAAGAATTAAATTTGTATTTAAATATTCACCCCGAATAGATCTGTGCAACCTATTCCCCAACAATATTGTTTTCATAGTTGTGTATGTCGATGACATACTGATTATGGGAAACAACATTCCTCTTATACAGTCGGTTAAAGATTGGTTATCAAGGACCTTCATGATGAAGGATCTTGGTGAGGAACTGCTACATCTTAGGGATCAAGATCCATAGGGATAGATCCAGAGGATGTTGGGGTTGTTGACAAAACCCTCGTAAATAAGGTGTTAAAGCGATTTGCGATGGAGAACTCTAAGAGAGGTTCTCTACCTGCATGTCATGGGACAAAGCTGTCTAAGAAGGAATGTCCTTCTACGGAAGCTGATATTCGGCGCATGAAGGATATACCATATGCATCTGCAATTGGCTCCATCATATGCGCCATGACTTGCACAAGGCGGATGTGGCCTGCCATTTGTGCACCACTTGGTAGATACCTTGAATCCGGGTGAACCTCCTTTGGATTGTTGTCAAGAACATTCTTAAGTACCTTAGGCGTGCAAAGATTGCTTCTTGGTCTCGGAGGACGGTCGAGCTAGTTTGGTTGGGTATCTTGATCTGATTTCAATCATTTGTGATGATTACAAGTCACGGTCGGGCTATATTTCGTTCTCAATGGTGGGGCGGTTAGTTGGAATAGTTCCAAACAAGAAACTACTGCAGACTCGACAACCGGAAGGTAGTACATTCTTTGCGGCGGAACTTAAAAAGAAGTTGTCTGGATAAAAAAGTTCTTAAGTGAACTAGGGGTAGTTCTGAGTGCCAGCAATCCAAAAAAGTTATGTTGTGACAATATTGGTGCGGTTGTGCAAGCTAAGAAACTGAGATCCAATAACAGAAACAAGCATGTACTGAGGCGTTATCACTTGATAAGAGAGATAATCGCTAGAGGAGAGATAGAGTTAGAACGTGTCCCCACGGAGGATAACCTGGCTGATCCTTTCACCAAGGCTTTGAGTATTCATGTACACACTAGACATCTTGATGGTCTAGGGGTTAGACATGTAGGTGATTGACTCTAGTTCAAGTGGGAGATTGTTAGTGTTAGTATCCTAGAGACAATCCATTGTAAGGACATAATGCTCAGATAAATATTCTGTATTGATTTAATATTATTGTTTATTTAATATTGAATATATGCCATTGCACTTATTAGAATATTATGTTTGATTGTTTGCATTTGTTCTTATCGTGTTCCTTGAGTCCTTGTTGTCATTGAGTGTGTGAGAACTCGGATGACCTAAGCATGATTCTCAAATGGCTCCAATCGAGGATCATCAAGAATGGGATATTGATGATCTGATGGAGATTGGTGTGCAATCGCATCATACTCTTTGAGAGTGTAGTAAGATCCACTTCTTTGCGAGATACTAGGTATCTCATGATGGATACACAAATACCTTAGAGGGTATTGGTATACCCATCCAGAAACCGTTTGATGTAGTTCCACTATATGTGTCTACGGGTGTCTCGGTTAGTGGGGCGTCGATACTCCTTTGACTTGAGGTCAATCGCGCGGCGTGTGTGGAGTGATGAACTTTGACCATGACCGATGATTGCACCCATCTATGGGTAGATATGGCTTGGATTAGGTTCATCATGAAGTGCATGTGCGTGGTAGTTGAACTGTTGGAATTTAGAAACGCGTAAACCGTAATACATGTGCGTGAAATTAAAGTTCACCAACAACGAACAATTAATTGCATAATTAAATACGAGTAAACATAAATAGAATTATTACAGCAATTCGTACACGGATTCCTCCACTATGGTATCCACGTACAGTCATTTACTAATCTGCACAGATCTGCCAGTGTTGAATCCGAGATGAATTTTCTAGGAAAATTCCTCCACTAAGTTGGTGCTGGCACGGCGAGCGGGAGTTGGCCTTTCTTGCTCAACAAGATTGCAAGAGGTTTCAACACGCATCTTATTTGTGCTCTTCGGGTCGACATCTGTCTTTGCTTACTTGTGAAGACTTTGTCTTATCGTCCAGGTGGTGTTGTTTAGCAGGTGGCTTGGTCTTGTGTTAGTGATGAGGTGAGCACCCTTACCTTTATTTGGTTTCATGGTATATGCCCCGTGTTTGCCAATGTGGTTTGGTGTACACGGGCCTTGCCTTTGTTGGGTCTCTGGCTTCTCTCCCGTGCTACCGCCATGTGGCGAAACCTTGTATATTGTTATGTTTAACTTCTTGGTTGCTTGGATGAACCATCTAACAAGGTGGATAAACGATGGGCCTTCTGGGGCTCTTCGAATATCTGGAGTAAGTTCAGTTCGAACAACTCCCGATTGCTACTGTTTTCACCCCCTGTTCGTGGGTTTTTCTGCTCGGCCCGTACTTGTGCTCTTTGCCCGGCGGCATGTGCGTCACTCCTGGGAAAGCATATAGTTTAGATGGCGAGGTTACCTTTGATATGTTGTGGTGCCCATTTGGCGAACACGTGGTGAGCTCGATAGTTTCATGTTCACCCCGTGCTCGGTGGCCATGCGTTGAGCTCAAAGGCCTGTTGTATGTGGCGAGTGTGAATTATGTCGGCTAAACCACTGGCGGCGTGGGTGTGGTCATCCTTAGTGTGGTGCGTGCTTCGTCCGGGATTTTGGTATGACCCGTGCTCGTCCCTTTGTGCTTCGTTGATTTGGTGTGACCGTGCTTTCGTCCACTTTGTGCTCGTCGGTGGTGTGACTTCGTGCTCGTCCACGGTGCTCGTCGGCCTAGTGTCTCCGTGCTCGTCCACTTATGCTCGTCCGGGTGGTGTGGCCGTGTTCGTCCACTGTTCATTTGGTGGACGCGTGGCGAGTGGTCTTTGACCCGATGGTGATCGGTTACAACACTTTAATACATCACATTTTATACATTTAACCAACAATTTTAAACATTGATTTGAGTTGGTTAAATGTTATTATCGAACTCACGGAATTTAGGAGATACGGTGTGGCCCTAGTGCTATGTGTCGACATGCTATTGTATTTGCGACGAGAGGTGCAAGGGAGAGGTTCACTATCAAAAAGCCCGATCGGACAAGATCACTCAAACACCTTTTAGATCAAAAGGTAGTGACTCTCTCCAGCGAAATGGATTACTAAGTTGTTGGGCTTAAATTATGACATACGATTATAAGAAGGAATTGAAAACAATGCGGTTGATGCATTGTCGGGGAGGGAGTTTCAAAGGAAGGTTGATATGTTATTACGGTTACACTACTTGGTTGATTCAAGTCTTACTCGGTATGAAAATGATGATTACACTCAAGAAATCATCAAATCCAAAAAATCTTGATTCTAGCACCTTTCCTCTTTTCGATTTAATGAGGGCATTTTAAGATATAAGAAAAGGTTGGTAATTGGGAGCAATCAAGGTTTTAAATGCCATCTTTATTTGAAATGCATCTCACTCTATATGGCGGGCACTCAGGAGTCACAAGCACCTATCAAAGGTTAAAAAATATATTTTTCTGGCCTAACATGAAGGAAGATATATTGAGTTGGGTAAGGCAGTGTAAAATTTGTGTTAAAAGTAAGTCAAGTCCAGGGTTATACCCTGGTTTACTACAGCCATTGCCCATTCCAGAGTAGGCATAGACACACATCTCTATGGATTTCATAGAGGGTCTCCCCAAGTCATGGGGAAAGAATGTGATTTGGGTTGTGGTAGACAGATTCACTAAATACTCACATTTTATAGCTCTCTCTCACCCTTATACAGCTAACTCTCTTGCTAAGGTGTTCTTGGATGTTATCTACAAGTTACATGGACTACCAGTTAATATTGTGAGTGATAGGGACAAGATATTCACTAGTTGTTTTTGGAAAGAGCTTTTCAAGCTGGTGGGAACTCAGCTAAACCTAAGTTCTTCTTACCATCCACAATCTGATGGTCAGACTGAGAGGGTAAATCAGTATCTTGAGCAGTACCTACGGTGTATGGCCAGTGATAACCCTAAGCAGTGGTTAAAGTGGCTACCTATAGCTGAATTTTGGTATAACACTAACTATCACACTAGCCTAAAGATGACACCCTTTGAAACTCTCTATGGGTACTCTCCTACAGGTTTTTCTTTTGGTCCCTATTTGGACTCTACCAGTGAAGAGGTGCAGGATCTACTCAAACACAAACAACACATCACTGAGCAAGTAAAGGAAAATCTCTTAAAAGCACAGAACAGGATGAAGATTTATGCAGATATGGGAAGACAAGAGAGATTTTTCGAGGTAGGAGACCAAGTGTTTCTCAAGTTGCAGCCCTTTCGGCAGAATTCTGTACACTACCGAAAGAACTTGAAACTCTCATCAAAATATTTTGGTCCCTACACAGTCCTGCAAAGGGTGGGAAATGTTGCTTACAAACTAGATTTGTCTATAGGTTCGAAGATACACCCTATTTTTCATGTGTCTTTGCTAAAGAAATGCATCGGAGAACGATACTTACCTTCTAAGACCTTCCCGACGCCGATTCGAGGGGCCTCTTGGCGATTGACCACTCGTGTCTGGATCGCCGTTCATACGACAAAAGGTAAAACCATTGATCGAGTTCAAGGTTTGTTGGGAAGCGATACTTGGAACTTAGAATCTTGGGAGGATCTGCCTTCTTACTACACGATTCCCTTTAGCCCATCATTGGGGCCTTCTTACACATTTGAGCTTGGAGAGCCCTTTTAAAAAAAGCTCTCCAAAATCGACCTTGGAGAAGCGGGTTTTAATTTTAAAAAAAAAAAAAAAGCGGTTCAAACCAGCTCTCCAAGATAGAGCGGTTCAGAACCGCTCTGCAAGATCACTTATAATGCGGTTTACAACCGCTCTACAAGAAATCGCGCTTGGAATGCGGTTCAGAACCCTATATTCAGGCGCCCCATATCGCGTTTTTTTTCCACACACTCACATTTCCTCATCTCTTCGTCCTCGTGCGTCCAATATCCAGGCGCCCCATAGCGTTTTTTCTCCATTTTTTTCTAGCGAAAGGCGGTCGCCACCACTGTGTATTGCCGCCACGCGTCGCCCTCCTCCTCCCCTACCGCACCGTGCATCGCCCTTCTCTCCTCCTCCCCTACCGCGTCGTGCGTTGCCCTCCACCTCCTCCCTACCGCCGCCGCCGCCTCCTCCTCCTCCCCTACCGCCACCGCCGCCGCCTTTCTCTATATATAGGTAATTTAAAATATTTTATTTAATGTTTTATATATATACATATATGTATGTATATATATATATATATATGTATATATTTATATATAACGAGGCTGTTGCAAATGATTTGATTCATTTTCATTATGCTCACAACGTGTTTGATGCATGTTTTTATGGTAGGAATCAGTTGATTATTGATTATGTTTGTAGATTTGAACTTTGTTATTGTTTTAGTTGGTGAAATTGCTCTTCAATTGGGGATTATTAATGTGTGTATGCGGAAGATATATACTGTTTGTGAACATGGGGATTTAATATCAAAACAGTGATATTCATGATATATATATAGTGAATGCTCTAAGATAGTTCTTTCTATGTGTGTATACCCTTCATATGATCTGAGTTGAAAAAAATAATTTTTTAAATAGTAAATTACGAGTAAATGTTGATAATTATGTATAATTGGTTATCAATTTGTGTGTTGTTTCACACTCAAAAGTATTAGTTGTTTCATTTAAAGGTATTAGTTGTTTCATTTAAAAAGTATTAGGTGTTTCATTAAAAGGTAATATTAGTTGTTTCATAAAAAAGTATTAGGTGTTTCATTGATAGGTATTAGTTATTTCATTCAAAGGTGTTAGTTGTTTCATAATAAGGTATTAGGTGTTTATTCAAAGGTATTAGTTGTTTCATTAATAAAAAAAATATTAGGTGTTTCATTCAAAGGTATTAGTTATTTCATTAAAAGGTATTAGTTGTTTCATAATAAGATATTAGGTGTTCCATTCAAAGGTATTAGTTGTTTTCTTTAAAAAGTATTAGGCGTTTCATTCAAAAGGTATTAGTTATTTCTTTAAAAAGTATTAGGCGTTTCATTCAAAGGTATTAGTTGTTTCATTCAAAAGTATTGTTTTGGATTAATTGTTGTGTAGTATTATGCGTGGCTTGAATTAATTTTTTGTGTGTTTCTTTAATTAGATGATTAATGATGGTACATTATAATACATTAGAAAATTAAAATGAATGTATATTAAGTATAGTTAGGTATGATTTTTAGGTTTAATACTTTAAGATACATTGTCTTGAGAGCTTGATCTTCATATTGTATTAATTTCCTATAGGCATTTGTAGCTAGTTCTATATGGATCAAAAAGTGGGTTCGAAGCGGATCGATTATCAGATGAGCATAGGAATGGAGTGGAAGAATTTTGTAATCATGCAATTAGACACTGCACCGACCCTCGGTACATTCCATGTCCATGTTGGAAATGTATGAATGGAAAAACCGTTAGTGGTCGAGATAGTATGTTTCACCACTTGATGATTCAAAGTATTGATAAAACATATACCGTTTGGACATATCATGGTGAGAGAATAGATGGATGTAGCTCAAGCAACCTAGAAACTGACTTAAGGTTTGAAGATACGATTGGAGTGCGGATATTTTCGATGATGTACCCATTTGTTGATACATCGAGTGGGGATGACGATGATCTGCGAGATCACCCTTATATGTCAGAGAAGTTAAGGGATTCTGCTGGATTACCATTGTGGCCTGGGTGTAAGAAGGCAACAAAACTGTCAGTTGTGTTGATATTGTTCAACCTAAAAGCAGCTCACTAGTTGTCCGATGAGTGCTTTACAAGTATGTTGGAAACAGTTAGTGGTCTCTTTTTTTGATGGAAATATCTTGCCTAAGAGAGCATATGATTAAACAAATGCTCAAGTCCATCGGGTTAACACATCGAGGAAATTCATGCTTGTCAGGGTGATTGTATCTTATTTTGGAAGGAGTATCGAGACCTCGATGAAAGTCCCAAGTGTGAAATTAAAGCGATATAAGAAAAATAAATCTCCATGAAGGTGTTGTGATACTTTCAATAATACCAAGATTAGGAGAATGTATAATAGCGTTGTGGATCTTTAGAAATTTAACTTGGCATCATGATGATAGGATCAAAGATGGAATGCTAAGACACCCATTTGATTCACCCGGTGGAAGACATTCGATGTCGGGCATCCGAATTTGCACCGAGACCCCGACACTTGCGTGTGCACTCTCAACTGACGGAATGAATCCATTCGGTATCAAAGTACCAACCACGATACATGGCGGTGATTACATTGGTTTATAATCTTTCACCCGAGTTGTGCATGAAGCGCACTTACATGATGTTGTCTATGTTGATATCGGGACCCAAACAACACAGTAACGACATAGATGTATATCGAGCTCCTTTGATAGAGGACTTGAAGCTCCCGTGGGATGAGGGTGTCGATGTGTATGATCTTTGTAGAAAGGAGAATTTCAAGTTGAAGGTCATGATGTTTGGAACTATCAATGACTTTCCGCTTCTGAGGAATCTATCCGGATATAGTGTGAAGGGGCGATCATGTCCTTGTTGTACCAAGAAGACACATCACATTCACATGAGTCATTGTAGAAAGATCGTTTATATGGGACATAGGAGGTGGTTGGACCCAACACATAAGTCTGAGAACAATGGCGATGCATTTGATGGCCTGTCGAGACAAGTGAAGCACCACGTTTATTGTCGGGGTTCGGATGTATTGAATGAGATGAAGAATGTCGACACCACGATGCGGAAAGATCTTCCCAAAGAGTGTCCCCACTAGCGGTTGGAAGAAGGAATCAATTTTCTTTCAATTGCCCTATTGGAAAAGAGTTTTATGTTAGACATTTCATTGATCTAATGCATGTTGAGAAGAAGCGTTTGTGCCACTTGCTCAACACTCTCCTAGGCGATAAGAAGTCGAGGATGGTTACAATGCGAGAATGAATATGATTGATATGGGAATAAAAGCGGAATTAAAACATGTGCCTAGAGAAAGGGGTCAACCGTTCTTACCTCCCTCTGCACACACCTTGTCAAGAATGAGAAAAGAGTTACTTGGGACGCTAAAGGATGTGAAAGTTCTAGAGGGTTATTCATCCAACCTACAGAGACTTGTATCAGATGATGGCGTGAGACTGATGAATCTGAAATCGCATGACTATCATGTCATCATGGAGACTTTCTTGCCCATTGCAATACGTTATATCTTGCACGAAAAATGCGCATAACCATAACAAAGTTATGTTGGTTCTTCAAGGCAATGAGTAGCAAGGTCATAGATCTAGAAAATTGCTTGGTTTTCAAAAGGCAGTTATTGTGGGGGACGCTCTGTGAGCTTGAGATGTATTTTCCTCCATCATTTTTTGATATAATGGTTCACCTAACCTATCATTTGGTACACGAGACAAGGATGTGTGGCCCTGCTCGTATGAGATGGATGTATGGTGTAGAGAGATATATATGAAAGTGCTCAAAGGATATGTGATGAATATGGCAAGGTCATAGGGATGCATTGTTGAATCTTTATTTAGTAGAAGAAGCGAAAGTCTTTGGTGCGAATTCATTTCGAGTGTCGATCTGATTGGACTTCCAATTACTCGTTACACTAATAGGATGGATGGTGAAGGCATTACCGGTGGTCAATCTGTAAGTGTTAGTATGGAGGAACTAACACGGATGCACTTGTGCGTACTTCACAACACGGTCGATCGTTTCCCTTTTATTGACACATATCTGAAGCACTTGTTGAGACATTTCCCACCGGAGATAGATCATGGATTGAAGTTGAGCACAATCACACGCGTTTGTTATTTGGTTCAATGGTTATGTAGCAAATATGTTGTCGCGGGATAAAGAATCGATTGAATGAAATAGTTAAGTGGTTATCTAGAATGCACGATAGACATGTGTATTCGTACAAGTGTTATCTTATTAATGGATACACATTTTATACGAGAGATCATGATGCCACAAGTACAATCTGAGAATAGTGGGGTGTCCATTCTTCGCAAGCTGCGAGGATCAATCGAATACTACTTACTTTGGAATGATTGTCAACATTTGGGAACTTCGACTATGTTATTCACCCAAACAACCAATCTTCGTGCGAGTTGGGTGAGGATCCCTAACGGGGTCCAAGTTGAAAAGATTTGGGTTAAATGCTGGCGTTGATTTGAAGAATGTGGGATCTGAAATGACCCTTACGTAATGGCGATCAAGCTCAACAAATTTTCTATGTCCCCGACCCAGTTAATAAGAAATGGTCCATCGTGATTCTGTCAAACAAATTTAACACTAGTTACCAGATTAGCGACCACGTCGATGAAGATGTTGACACTATCGATGATCCTTTTCAGAACTTCACTCATTCTTTACCCTCTTTCGATGATCTTGCAAATTCACGCCCGTACTAGAGAATAATTGTCGATGTGGATGAATATGACAATCCGGATCTTGTTAACATTCATGGTCATGAACAAGAAAGTCAACCAAAAAATGAAAAAGAAAAACAAGTGCTAAAAAGAAATGTACGACTTTATTGAATGTTTTTGCTTCTGCTTTATTAAATGTTGTTTCTTTTGCTTTATTGAATGTTATTTCTTCTGCTTCCTTAAATATTGTTTGTTTTTTGTTTATTAAATGTTGTTTTTCTATTTTACAGGATCATGTCTTATCTGCCACATCCCGAAGATGATGGAGATGATGATGGAGTATATTTAGGAGATCATGGTGGAGATTATGATGGAGATCATGGTGATGATGATCGACATCATACTGATGACTTGGATCAGGGTGACACTTCTGCTCCCACCACTAGCAGCTCTGGGGATAAGCCTTGATAGAGGTATAGTCGCGATGTCTTACATTAATAGGGCTCGTAGCAAGGAAACAAGTGCGAGATAATTTTATTACAATTGAACAGTTGAAATTGTAATTATATGATTGATCTTTGAATCTAATTAAATAATATGTTATTGCAGTTATCATTCAATGAATATGGGCAGGCAATCGGTAAACAGAGTGAGACGTTGTCTTTCTACCTTAGAGCTCCAGTTAGGCGTATAATCCCAATTGTGCTGCTATCCAAGGACTAACGTAGCGACAAACTGACTTCTTTGAAAGAAAGATTATGGGATGAACTTTCGGTATGTTAATTATATATATGCTTATTGAAAGTTGTTGTATGATTAGTAAATTTACTACATTTTTATGTTATATGCGTACAGAGTACATTTCTCGGCCTTGATCAATCAAAGAAGAAGCAAATATTGTCGCAAGCTGGAGTATTGGTCAAGAATTTTTGGGCTTGGCTGAGAAGTCAAGCACGAGATCCGAATACTGGTCTTTACTCGGCTAGTCCGTCTGAGGTGTATTAGAATTGCCCGTCGGTGGCCCCATACTGGGAAGAGTTTGTGCGACGATCTATGAATGATGAGTTCCAGGTAAAATTGATAAATATCATTTAATGCCCTATATTTTTCAGTGTATCGTATTTCTATTACACTGTAGTTACGAAGTGAGAAAAATTGCAAACAAGCCAAATCGATGGAGGCGCGATATCGTGGCTCGAATAAAGGTTATGCACGCATAAGAGAAAATCTGGTGAGATCAAAATCCTAACATTTTATTTTGTTTATATATTCACTTTTAATATATTTAATAAGGGGACACGTTAATGACTATCGTAGAAAAAAAGAAAAAAAAAAAAAAATTTGGAGAGAGTCGATTTTGTTGTTACCCATTTCGAGTTATTTCAAACTACTAGAAAGGCTCGAAATGGGAATATTCCTGATTCCAGTGCACAGTGTATCATCGAAGAAGGGGTAAGCTATCCATTAATTTGTCTTTGAATTACAAACTATTATTTCTAAACAAATGATTAAATAATAATCTTTTGTAATTCGGGGGCGTTTATCTCGGACCATGATTCCGAAGACATCCGCTTTTGCCAATCCGATGATCTACTTGGGCCGGGCTTTAGGTCGTCGAGGAGCATCTAGGACCGCTTACGGAGTGTTGGATATGGCGTCCACGAAGTCATCATTGGTCATGTTACCTCTTCTTCAAGCCATGAATATGGTGGGTATACTTTCGAACGGGTTGCCCGGATGGTTAAAAGTTGGAGCAGAGATGAGGTCATGAGGGCGCTCGCATCGCGTGATTTTCTCGAGTGGAGCAAGTTGTGAAAATAGTGTCGTTGATCTTATTTTTTGGCTAATGCTAGGGGCGATTTTATTGAGGCACTTGAAGCGGCGTCCGCGGTATCGGATGTGTATCACATTTATTTTAATTAAAGACTAGTATATATATTAAAATTTTCTAACTAAATATCTTATTGAGCGATCACCGACCTCATGCTATCTTTATTTGGAGGATCCTACTCGGTTTGGTAGCTCAGAGCGTTGCTCAATAACTCCGATGGAGTTATTCATGGTAATCCCATCACTCTGGTTTTTATTGAGGGTCACACTCGATGTACACATAATGGGAGAAGAGGATTCACGGTGCCTAAACCAATTGATGAAAGTCATTACAGTCGATCCGGTACGGACACTTCATCGAATGGCGGCCAACTTGGTCTCTCTCACCATGAAGGTAAATTTATTATATGTTATTAAAGTTCATTATCTTATTTGTGGATTTCTAAATGATGTTGCAATTTGATTGTAGAAAGCTGAGCACCACAAAAAGCTTAAAATGTAAATCAAAGGGTGTCGCATGGGCAGTCGGAGGAGATAACGAGGACTCCTTATTGGTGATCACGGACTTGGTTATCCCTTGTGCGGAGACTTGAATCGCGACTACACCCTACGAGAATGCGGTGCAAGTGATAGTGGAGTCCTCGACTTCAATATGATCACAGATTCTATGAATGCTTACTTTCATCGAATTTATTGAAGAATACATCGCTCGGGAGCATGTGATTGAAGTCGTGAGCGACTAGTGGTTGAGTGCAACGAGCATAGCCTTTACCTCGGTATGTGTTTACTAATTAATTCTCGTATTTACTTTTCTATATAGTTTACTTTTTTCAAATTTAATATTAATTAGCGTATATATATTTGGTTAAAGATATTTGGGTGAGGTATATCTCTCCGAGATCCTCGAGCATGTGGAATGTATTCCATCGTCTCCCCCAAGTGTCTTGCTTAATGGGCGATAGGGCACATGAGACCATGGAGTGGTTAGTTTCTCATATGTTGAGTTATCTTGTGAGAGATCATCTCATTTTTTTGGCCAACAAATGTGGGGTGAGTACAATAAACATTTCGTTAAAATTTATATTCATAATATATATGATATTTGCACATATGCTAAATTCTGATTAATTTTAATATTCTTAATATAATATAGGAATCATTGGGTCTTTTGGTCATTTATAAATATGATCACACTAAGTGTGTATTTTATGGATCATTTGCGAATGGGTTGGCTTCAAATCGACTGATCTCAACCCGTATATGGGCGTAAGTTCATTTTTAATATTATAATATAATGATTTGTTTTACTTATTAAAATTATATATGCATATTTAATCTAACTTTATCTTTTTATTCTAATAATAATAGTGTGATGACGATGTATCGAGTCGCCTTCCTAATCAAAGGCTCGAGAGCTAATTTCAATAAAGTGAAATTTGGAATAATGTTAAGGTAAATATAATTTATTAAGTTATCAAATTAATATAAAATAATTATAATTGTGTCGTGATTATATTGTTAATCAACAGTGCAGAAGCAACGAGATAGTGATCAATGTGGACATTTTGTGTGTTGTTATATTGAAGATATATCTGGCGCTTCTCAAAGCGGGCGGTTCTATCAACGTAAGTCAATTTATCGATTTATTTAAATTATTATTAATTGAATAAAAATTCATATTATATATCTAACTATATTGATTAATTGATCGTTGTTTGCGCGCAGTTTGTCTATGATCGTCCGATCAAGTCTTACTCCAAACAAAGAATGAACAAATGGAAAATGGATTGGATAGGGTACCTTTACAATCGATTCTTGTATAATTATAGATAGATTGAGATAACTTTTGGTAGCATATTACTTATATATATATTTGTATTGATATGCATGTTTTAATTTGTTGTATTGGACGATTAATATTTATTTCATGATGTGTATGCGTTAATTTATTTGATGTTTTGGTATTGGACGTATATATATTATCGTGTGGTATAAAATTTGATTTTTAGTTTTGGTTTTGGTTTTGGTTTTATATATATAAACAAGATTTTAAAAACATAAATTAAAATAATATATATATATATTGGACAGCGGTTAAAAATCGATGTCCAAGTGTATTTATATATAAATAAAAATTAAAAAAAAGGGTTAGATAGCGGTTGTGAACCGCTGTCCAAGTGAATATACTTGGACAGCGGTTACAAACCGCTGTGCAAGTGAATGTACATGGAATGCGGTTGAAAACCGCTTTCTTAGTGCAATGCGGTTAAAAACCGCTGTCTTAGTGCAATATCTTGGATAGCGGTTTTTATCAGCTGTCCAAGCTTGGACAGTTGTTACTTGGAGAGCTGTTATAACCGCTCTCCAAGGTCATTTTTAACAGCTCTCCAAGCCCAAATCTGTATTAGTGGGGACAAGGATCTTTCAATGGAGGGGGTATTGTTATGAGAATGGAGGTGAGTGAGTCGCTGGCTGCAAAAGCGGGAGATGGAATTCTAGAGTTTTCAGATTTTTCGGACAAGGAGAAGGAGTTTCTCTCTCATAACTTATGTCCGAAAATTAATTGGGGAACAGGTGTCACTCAACTGAGTGTGGAAAATGAAGAGAAGGAAAGGTTGGGCCTAATACTACTGGGCCGAATCTGGAAATAAAATCAGGGAGTTGTTTCTTTAGTTAATGGGCCTAGTATTAAATTCTGATTAAAGTCTTGGTTATCAGTTTATGCCCATTAGGTATTTACTTCAATTTATGTTTTAAATTCCCTAAAATACCCACCTTGGTGTGGTCCCCTTTGTTGGTTACAAGAAGGCCAGTGGCAGATGAATAGAGCATCAGAAAATTAACCCCTCAATCTTCTCCCTCAAATTCTCTCTCCCTATATTTCTTCTTCTTCAAGTATTGTTCTTATACAGTTTTTCCAGAAAATTACATCAAAAAATACAGGAAACTATGCTACATTTGAAAATTACAGCCTGATCATAACAAAGAATGTCCAATCATGATATCATGATCAGGGAAGAGAATATAATTGCCAATAATAGAGTAAGTTTGTATATTAACCAACTCTTTAGTCTTTACGTGTACACATATTGAATTACATCATAGCATGACTAATTGCTTAGGCATAAACATGACTTAGAATATTAAAAATTACAATCCCACCTGAGCAAGATCCCCCGATACAAAAGCCTAGTATTTTTAAAAATTACAACAGATCAAAGGCAACTTCAAGAGATTAAAACTAAAATAAAAGCTCACCAGTTACAAGAATAAATTCAGATAAAAGCTGCATCAGGAAAACTAAAATACATGATCAATTACAAGAAAAATAATTTATTAAAGTTAAATGTGGATGGGTAAATTAAAATTATTCAGTATTTGCACCACCTTAAAATACATGACTAGAAAGTTTGTTCAAAAACATTTATACTATGTAGTGATACATTATATAGGACTTCTGGTCAATGATTCCAAATTTTATATTGACATTGAATGCAACAAGAACACCTATTGTAGGAGGAACTGGAATAGTTGTGAAGCAAACTAAAAAATTACAATAAAAGCAGGTAGTCCTATAAGCATACTAAGCAATATAATTCATACACAATATAAATCCAAAGCTACAAACTAATGAAATATAATCAATTTTCTATAAGTGAAATCTATTATCATCAGGACTATCAAACCCAATAAAGACAAAAAGTTCCAGAAGTTGTATAGCTAAAATAGGAAGCAATATGTCAATTTTTATATTTTTCTACTCAAGGGTGGGGAAAATTTAATCAGATATCAGTACCAATGTATTTGTGTCTGCATATATTTCAGTATTCATGCTTCAACAGACCGTCATTAATACCACAGGCTTCAGCCTCCATATCTGCAAGCTAGAAAAGAAAAGATCATGATGACAAGCTTAATCTTGAAATTGTCAAAATTGAAAAGAGTTAAGCTTTGAGATCCATAAGTTAGAATAAGAAATCCTTCTAGCAAATAATACAGTCTCATTCAAACGTTGAATTTTAACAAATAAAAATTATGACAATTGATACAACAGAAAAGTGAAAAAAAAATTGTGCTTCACTAAATTTTAGAAAATGGAGAGTAGGAGACATTACATATAGTCCAAATTTGTATAGATTTATGCCACAGAAACACACACCAAATAAATAAATCATCCAATATTATTGATGTAGTTAATGTGTTTTTTTACCTGCTTCCTACTGTGTTTTCTCATCCAATTAACCTTCACTTCACTTTCTATTACATCTGCGGTCATCATCCTTTAATTCTTCAATTTCTTTATCTTCAATCCACACTATCAACCATGGAATAAAACCCAACACTAACAAATATTTAGAGATAAAGCAATTGAGAAAAGACAAGATTCGGGAGACAAACACTACAAAAAAACACTGATTTGCGAGGGAAATTAAAGAGGGAAAAGAACCCTTGTTATTTAACGAGGGTTTTTACGAGGGATACGCTGAACGAGGGCTGCACCCTCGGCACACTTAACGAGGGCAGGCATCTCTCGATAAAACCGTCGGCACGTTTAACGAGGGCTGACCACCCCCTCTAATTTTGTTGCACGCTTAACGAGGGTGGACAGACCCTCGGTAAGAGCGTTCGAGGGCCCTGCCGACCGCCGCCCGCCCTCGCCAATCTGATGCCTGACACACGCCTGCCCGAGGTGCATTTACCGAGGGCAACCACCCTCTTTAATGCCCTCGTCTCCCTATAAATACATCCCCAAATGTCAAATTCATCTCATTTTCGCCGGTTTCATTCTTGGAGAGCAGAGGAGAGGCGAAAGCTTAGGGAATTAACAGCCCAGGTAAGTATTAGTTATTTAATTATTTTATTATTATAAAGTATATTGTGTATGTAGTATTACTTGTTTATTTATCTAGTATTAGTTGTATTAGGTTAAATTTTAATTTAATTTAGCTTAATTTAATTTGCATGATAATTGTATTTGTGGTATTAGTTGTATTTTGTTGTATGATAAATGTATCTAGTATTAGTTGTATTTAGCTTAATTTAATTTGCATGATAATTGTATATTTTAAGTATATTTTAGCTTAATTGTGTAGTTGTTTAGTGTATATATATTATTTGTAGTGTATATTTTACCTTAATTTTACTTGATAGTTGCATATTTAGTATTATTTAGCTTAATTTCTAGCTAATACGTGTATATTAGTATTATTTAGCTTAATTCCTAGCTTAATTTAGTATTAGTTTAATTTATCTTATTTGTGTATATATAGTATTAATTATTTGTTCAATTATTTAGTACTATTATTTAATATATTAATTACATTGGATGTTGGAGTGGAGGGATCGATGTTGATGAATGTTGGTTATTGCTTGTTGTAGAAATGTGCGTTCCGACTTGATTGATTTTAATTGATTAAGTCGGAAATGGATGCACGTAGGATCTTGATTAATTGGGGAATACGATAAAATAAGACAAAACTCTGCCGAAATTTTTAGAAAATATTAATTATTAATTAGGCTTTTGAATACTAATTAATTCGTAAATGTGAAACAGATAATTGATATGGATTATTCTATCTGTTTACGTTGGATGTATGGTCCTAGATCGATTAATGTCAATATATCTCCCGAATTCTAAAATGGACTCGAATCTTTTATAGATTTCGCCACTAGTAATGGGATGATTCAGGGAAAGATTAGGTGTCCCTGCAATAAATTTAGATGTCGGAACAATAATACGTATCATGAACCTGATGAGGTGAGAGCACATTTGTACAGAAATGGGTTCATGCCCAATTATTGCAATTGGATTTTTCACGGTGAGGAAATGTGGGGTCATGAATGCAATGATCATCCGTCTGCGTCGACTTCACACGGGCATATTGACGAGACTTTTGCATCTAGCTCGTACCACGATATGATGACGGAGTTAACCTCTGGTCCCCACTTAAATGTGGATGATGAGCCCCCTATTGAGGAACGTCCTAATGAGCATGCTGTACATTTTTATAACATGCTTCGTGCAGCGAATCAGGATATAATGCATGGTTGCGAATCGCACTCACAGTTGTCATACAATGCCCTATTGCTGAACATTAAAACTGAAAACAGACTGTCTAAAAGGGGCTATAATAAAATAGTTGAGGTGATTCGTGTTCTTTGTCCGAATAGTCTGGTGCCCAAGAAATTTTCTGATAGCAAACAGCTGATGAGTGAGATGGGTCTTCCAGTGGAGAGGATCCAGTGTTGTGCACAGAACTGCTTGTTATATTGGGGTGCAGATGGTGAACTTGAACATTGTATGTTTTGTAGGAGGCCACGGTTCAAACCTGTTAGTCGTGAAGTGAATGGTCGACTTAAAAATAAGTGTCCTTTTAAGGAGATGTTCTATTTTCCTATCATTCCTCGACTGCAAAGGTTGTATCGGTCGAATGCTACTGCGAAGGATATGACATGGCATGCATGTTGCTCTAATGACCACTCCGGTGCCATGCGTCACCCTGCAGACTCACAAGCTTGGAAACATTTGGACCAGTCGCATCCAGAATTTGCTTCAGAAATTCGGAACGTGAGGTTGGACTTGAACACTGACGGTTTTCAACCGTTTGGGGCACATGGAAACAATATTCATCATGTCCAGTGAGAGTGACACCGTATAATCTACCCCCATGGTTGTGCATGAAGGATCAATTCATGTTTCTTATGGTTCTGGTGCCCATTCCAAAAAATCCAAAGGATAAATTGGACGTGTTGCAACCACTGATCCATGATTTGATGTTTTTATGCGAACATGGAGTGGTAACATATGATGATGCTACAAAGCAAAATTTTATGATGCGGGCTGCACTAATCTGGACCATCAGTGACTTTCCAGCTTACTCGATGTTGTCTGGATGGAGCACAGCTGGAAGGTTAGCTTGTTGTTGGTCCCGGTGCAAACGAGTCTTACACGTGTATGGGGGGAATACACGTGTTCAGTGATTTTTAAAAACTTTTCTTTTACTGAGGTCAGCTTGGGTCAGGTTGTCCTGATGATTTGGTTCTGAGAAGCACAAAACGCTCTGAGTCAAAGTCTACCTGAGACAGTGATCCTGAGCTGCTTTCAGAAACCTCAGATAATCCCAACTGAGTCCTGAGTTTTTCAGAGATCCTGAGTTTCTTGGATCAGATAACTAACTTACTGAACCCTCAGAAGAGTAAGTTCAGTTTGGTAACTATCTGTTCTAGCTACTCAGATGTGCGGAATGGTTGGCCCTAAGTTTATACTCATTTTAAGCTTTTGCTGAAAACCTTCCTTTTAATGGAATAGTGATTAGGTTGTGATTCAATTCAAATGCAACTTCAGTGGATTGATTCCAACTGAATATCAGTGAAAATATGCTTTCAAAACAAGGTAATGCAACAGTTAAGCAAAGCAAAACAGAAAGCAAAGAACACAGCAATTTATAGTGGTTCAGAGACTCAAGCTCCTACGTCCACTCTCCCTGATATCTTCAGAGAAATTCACTAATCACTTCCTAAGGCTTTCTGACTACCTCTGTAGTTTACTAACTCAAAAACTCACACAAGTTTTCTGTCTATCCAAGATAGATTACTCACTTCTTCTCTAGAGCTTTCTGACTACCTCAATGTAGTTTACTCACTCTTTACAACTCCAATCTCACCAACAATCACACTCAAACTACCTTACAAAGGGTTTGGGGTTTCTTGGTTGGTTTCCAACTAGGATGAGATATTCTTTACAATTAAGAACAATGCAAAGGCTAGGATATCTCGACTAAGCTTTGGATATATCTTATCAAGCTAGGCTTAGTGGAATGAGCTCTCTTCGATTTAAAGCACTTGGGAAATTCTTGGGTTTTCGAGTGCTTCAACTTGCAATAATAAGTTTGAGCTCTTGAGTTGCTTACAAATTTCCCGTAACCTTACAATGTAGAGGGTCACAAGTATTTATAGGCATACACCAAGGTCACTCTTGAAAAACTATCCGTTGGAGAGATAGCTTCGTGAGTTTCCTCTTATGGTGTGTGAGAAACGACTATATTTAGGGTTTGACACTCCCTAACACGTTTTTAGGCAAATAGTCTTTCATGTAGCCGGTCTTCACTTTTTGCAGTCTGGAACTTAGTACTTCTGACATCTTTTCAGTGACCTGTCGTTGTCGATTGTCGGTATAGTGCAATCTTGTCTTCCTCTTTTTGACTTTTGTCTCCAGTTAAAGGTAGACAACTCAACGGCTCTTTTTGGTTACATTTTCTAAGTGATATAACCTTAACATCACTTTGTCTTAGTTCCTTTTGTCTGCATTTGAATGTCTTGGCAAATATCTATTTTTCTAAGGAATCGCGTTTTTCTCGATGTGCATCGGCGGATAGATATTTTTCGATTGCCTCGGAACATTCGAGGTTTATCTTGAGCATTGATTACATTCTGAGTCTTGATAATTCTTGTGCCTTGATATTCTTGATCTTGATCTTGATCTTACGTCTTACGTGTCTTGAGTCTTACGAGTCTTGAGTCTTGAGTCTTCCACGAATTCTTTAGGGTCTTGAGTCTTGAGAGTCTTCAGTCGAGATATTACGATTGATTCTTTGAATCTTAATCTTTGAGTCTTCATTTCCTCAGTTTCATACTGAGTCTTCAGTATCTCAGTTTCACACTAAGTCTTGATATCTCGATTTCACCTTTGAGTCTTGATTTCTTTGTTTCATCTTTGAAACTTGAAACTTGATTTCATCTTGAAACGGTTTCTTGAAACTTCTTGAGTTCTTGAGAATCTTGATCTTAACTTTGATCTATATCTCTTGACTATACATTTTGCGAGATAACATCACGAATACTCTAAAACTGAATCCTGACTTAACTATCAAGATTATCCTGAACATGTCATACTCAGTGGTTTTGGGATCTTAATCAAAATCATATATCTTTATTAAATTCATCTCCCAACAATTTCCCCCTTTTTGATGATGCCAAAACCTATCTTGTTACAAACATACTTAACCTATACTCAGGTTTCAGTTTTATCCTATTACAAGATTGGTTATAACTCCCAACAATTTCTTAAGCAGAGAATCTCCCAACAATTAATCAGCCAATAATTTCTTCAGTAATGAATCTCTCAAATGATTCATCACTAAATACTTAATTTCCAAACAATTAATTCAGAGACATCATTCAGGCATATCAAAATTAAAAGACATGTAAATAAGATAATGAGATATTATCTTTTGAGCATAAATGATAAGGTTTTCATTGATGATAGGTAGACTGTTATAGGTTACAATGAATCTTATCAGAACAAAATCAAAAAGACAAAAAAAATGATTACATGAATCTTCTTAGTCTTCATCTTCTGAGTCTTCATTTGCTCTTCAGTTCGGCTCTTCAGTTCTGATCTTCTTCCACCTCATCAGCAGGGACTTCAAGGTTGAACATTCTGTAATATCTTCTTTTCAGCGCATCCCTCTCTTTAATGATATCAGGATTGTTCCCTGTCAGACCCAACTGAATGGCGTACTGAGATATTTCTTGAGAAATGGCTTTCTCATTTACACAGCCATTCTCCAGCCTGGGAGGAGGGTACACATATGGACCAGGGGCGGTTATCTGCACCTTTCCTTCATCCGCAAGATTTATCCATCCTTGAAGGTATTCAGGAGATTTATCCATCCTTGAAGGTATTTCGGATCTGAGCTCTCCCCTCTCCATTCTCGGAGCACATCATAGTAGAACCAGAAGGTTCTCTTAATTTCTTCCCACGCATCGTTGAGATGGACTGGCATCCATTTATCAACATGCGGCAATTTCTGTGCTTTTGTGTTCCCTCTCCTCTTGCTTGCGAACTTTTTGAACCCACTCCTTCTTTTCTGCTCTTCTTCTACCTTCTTTTTCGATCCTTTGGTACACGAGAAATAAAGGCAGATTTTCTTCGCTTGTTCAATCTGGAGTGTTTTCAGAGTGCTTCTGGTATTGAAGACCTTCTTCTTTGGCTCGACCTCAGATTCTTCAATATCTAGCAACAATTTTCTCTGAATTGGCTTAGAAGCCTTTGCTCTTTTGCCCTCAGGCTCTTCCATCGCCATAGCCTTTCTCTTGATGGACATTTCAGCACCAGCTAGGCTTGTACCAATCCTTCCTCTACCACTTTCGGTTTCTCTCTGACAACTTCTGCATTGTTTCCTCTGAAACCTGAGTGTAGACTGGCTTCTCCATCTCTTTGAACTTAAGCTTCTCAGTGGCTTCTATCTCCTTCATGGCTTCGGCAATGATCTTCTTTTCAGCATTTTTTACAACCTTGCCCTTCAGAGTATGTTCCAATAAAACCACGAGATCGGCTCAGGTCTTTCCCCTTCTTGGAACCATACTCTGGCGGCTTTGGAAGTCTTTGTGTCCATATGGTATTGTTCTTCTTGATACTCCGCACCTCCCTGCCATCGATCTTGCTCCTCCCCGAGCCTTACGAGGTGGTTCTTCGCCCCTGAAGAATTCTTCAGACAGATGAGCAAATTGGCTTGAGAGAGCTTCTTTGAACATGTCTGTCATCTTGGTCATGAGCATTGAGCTCATTTCCTCAACAGCGTTCTTCATCAGCATCTCATTCTTCTCAACCAACTTTGCTTCTAGAATAAATATGCTGCTCACGATGCTTACGCTTGACTCTGCATTAAGCTTCGGTCTTGACCCCTCCATCTTTGCTTCTAATTTTCCTTCCATGGAGTCGACTCTGTCGAGTATCTGAAGTTTGCACGGTTAGAAGAAGTACTCAATCCTTCAATCTTCTGAGATTGGTTGGCCAAAACCTCCTCCATCTGAACAATTTTGTTCAGTATTGGCTCAACCTTCTCCAATTTCTCCATCATTGGGGTGAGATTAATCTCGGGGAGCATATCGATCTGGCTTTGTGCCTCTGAGTTGTTTATTTCATCACGAGTCTCGGTCTGAACACGAGCTTGGTTTGAGCGGGGCCTCGGACTCGATCTGGTCAGGATTCACCACGAGCTTGGGTGTCCACGAGCCTCAATCGCATATCAGACATTCTGATTTAAAGGTAGGAACGGTAATCTGGCATAATTTTTAATAGTGCCAAAAGTTACCTGAAGGCTAACTTCAGTCTGAGGATGTTCGACAACAGCCTGATCAGCATCAGTTGAGTCTTTCTCCTTCTGAGATTGACTCTCATCATCCCCTTGTTGGTCCCCATCCTGAGATTTGTCAATGGAGCTCGGGGCACCAACTTCAGCAATCCTCTCAGTAACATTCCTCTTCAGAAGCACATCAAAATCAGAAGTTTTCATCCTGAGCTTGGTTTTTCTGAACCCTGAGAATTTAGTGAAAAAGTTGTCTCCTCGTTCCACCAGTCTTCGCCTCTGAATGAAGCAATGTTGAGCATCTCTGGAAGAGTCTGGTTGAGGATGTAGACCGTTGACCTCAGTCTGAAGAAGATGTCTTGGAGGTCAGGGAATGAGCTAAGCTTCGGGGTAGCGGTCAAGGATGAGCCGTTCCCCCCTTGCCCGCCATTCGGTCTCTTGACTTCACCTTTCTTGAGCATCGGGCTCTCAAGTTCGGTTAAACTCTCTTTGAAAGATCGACCAATGACTCATTCGAGAGCTCATCAAAGTTCATTGGCTCTCGAGGCTCGGCCAAACTACGAGGTTTGGCGACGACTCCTCGATTTGAATCGACTTGGTTACGTAGTGCAGTGGCGCCTCCTCGATGGGAAAAACGGTTTGCTCGAGGCGGCGGGCACTTCCTCAGAGGGAATCTGAACATTTTCTGAGGTCTGAGTAGGAGCTTCCTCAGCAGGAATTTGTACTTGCTCTGAGGTCTGAGGTCCTTGGAATATTTCCTGAGAAAACTTATCAGAACTAAGCGATGTCTCAAGAACCTCAGAGAATACTTGCTCCTCAGTTTGATCCTGTGCCTTTGAGATAGCCTAAGCCAATACGAGTAAAGGCGATTTCTGAGCAGCTTGGCCCTCAGGCTGAATCTCCTCAGTCTCACTTTCTTCTTCCTCATCGGTGAGAACCACCATTCTCTTGCGCTTTGGAGCGAGGGTCTTTTGTTTTTTTAATTTCTCACCCTGCTCCTTCTTCGCCTCCAACAAAGCCTTCCCCCTGGCTTGTTGAGTTTCTTCTGCAGCAGCCGCAACAGGTGATTCCACCTGCTTCTCTTTCTTTCCCTTGATCGTCCTCTTTGCAGCAATGGGCTTGAACATTATTTTGGACTTAGGGAATGGAGTAGAGTTGGCAAAAATATCCTCCTCCTCTCGGCACATTTCCAAAATGAAAGATATTTTGGTGGCATGGAGGATCCTGCCTTTGATCGATATTGCCCCATCCTCTTTTTTTATGACCTTGGCTTGCTCACTAACCACCTTGATCAGATACTTCAGCCAGTTGAACTCCTTGGTGGGTGAGTCCTCAATCGCCGCCATCAGTCGGAGTTTGGGAGTGCTAATCTGCTCAAAGCTTCCAGATCGACTCATGATGCACTTTCCCACAATATCCATCAACACTCTGTACTTCGGCTTTAGATGTCGTTTATGCAGAGTTGCCTCAAACTTAACAGGCTTCTCAGCTACCCTGTCAAGATACTCTTGCTCCCATCCCAACATATACAATGAGGGATCATCTCCCCTATCGCACAACTCAAAAACGTCGTTTAAATGCTTAGGGACAATATAAAGCTCTCGAACAAAATCCACATACTTCATTGATTGTTCAAGATGAGAAACAGAAATCTTGGATTCTATACAATCATCCTCATCTATTTCCAAATTGGCAATAAACTCTATTACCTCGCGAGCATATTCCGCCTCCGGTCGGTTCGCGACGAGGTTCGTCAGTTTCACCAATCGGATTAAATGGAGCGCTTCTTCTTCGTGCTTGGCATTGGAAGTACTTTCCAAATAAACGACGTACTCATACCATGGCTTATTTGTCTCGGCTAATCTTTCGAATATGGTAGGAGCCATTTGAGATTTTGAAGATTTTAGGGTTTTGAGTGAAGAAGCTTTTCTGGGTAAAAAGGGATTTATTTGCAGAGGGTTTTGGGAGTGAAGGATTCAATAAAATTTGGCTTGAATGGCTTTCAAAGGAATATATAGATCGAGATTGTGGGTAGTCGTACCGGTTTGGTGAAAAACAACGGTTAAGATTAATCCACGATTAATCGGGTATATGAAAGGTCGATCTCCGAAAAGTAAGCCACCATTTTAACCTCATTGGTTAATAAATGCAACAGAGCATTTAATGACTGTTGACCTTCTCTAGGAATTTCAAAGATCCCGCCCAAAACATTCTTCAGATGTTTTGTATTTATTGCAAATGATTACTGAGTTTCACTTAAGCAATAAATGAGTTGCATGAGTCATTACTTCTTCAGACTAATTTACCTCTATCAGTCTTACTGAGTATTGACCTTGATAAAATGTTAGTATGATACTGAGTAGTGAATGGGTTGATATAATCTTGATCTTGACCTTGAAGAATCGAGTTTCACGAGACTCGATTCGATATTTCCGTTTTATCTGAGCTTACCGGTAGAATTGCGAGAAAACTTCATGCATCTAAAAAACCTTCAATTTTTCAGATTTTACTCTATACACCTGGATCCAACATCCCTAATTCAACTTATAGTTCCTGAAATCTTGATTCAGCCAAAGGTTTAGTCAAGATATCAGCTTTCTGCTTATCAGTATGAATTTTCTCCATCCTGATGTCCTTTTTCTCGACATGATCTCTGATGAAGTGATGTGTGATATCCACATGCTTGCATCTGGTGTGCAATACCGGATTTTGTGAAATAGCAATGGCACTATTATTGTCACAAAATATTGGTACTTCATTGGCTACAACTTTATAATCCCTTAATTGTTGTCTAAGCGAAAGAATCGAAACGCAATGACTTCTGCGACCATGTATTAAAACCCGATAATCTTGGTTGCTCTTGAGGAGTGCATTTCTTCAAAACCAAGATATCGACTTACTTCAAGAAATTGACAAGTTTCTGTAGTGGACTTCTGTCAATTCGCAACCTCGATAATCGACATCGAGTAACCCGGTTAATTCAAGGTTATCATCAATTTGGATACCATAATCCTCTATTCCTTTGTGCCCTTAAGATACCGGTATCTTTTTGGCGACCTCCATGTGACTAGCCTTAGGATTAGCTTGGTATCTTGCACATATCAACGACAAATGTTATATCGGTCTACTTCTTTGTGAGATAGAGCAATGATCAATGATTCCTCTATAATCGGTATGACTTATTGATTTGCCTTGAATCGGGATCCATCTTGTAGTTAGTATTCATAGAATTCTACTTTGCATTGCAGTCCATACACCATACTTGGCAATCGGATCTACGGTGTACTTTGCACGGTTGATGAAGATTCCTTCCTTTGATTGTTTCACTTGAAGACCTAGAAAGAAATTCATCTCTCCCATCATTGACATCTCAAACTTGCCTTTTATCAGTGTTGAAAACTTTTCACACAACTAATGGTTTGGAGATCCAAAAATGATGTCATCAACATATATCTGAACCAGTAAGATATCTTCCACATCTTCTATCCTGAACAGAGTTCTATCAACAGTTCCTTTGACAAAACCATGGTCAAGAAGAAAGCGAGAAAGAGTATCATACCATGCTACGGGTGCTTGCTTAAGACCATACAAGGCTTTTACGAGCACGTAAACTTGGTCATTCTGTTTTGAAACCGGGGAGGTTGTTCTACATAAACCTCTTCTTTAAGCACACCGTTCGAAATGCACTTTTCACATCCATTTGATGGATCGTGAACTTCATGTGGGCAGCATATGCAAGAAACAATCGATGGCTTCTAGTCTTTTTGCAGGTGCAAAGGTTTCATCATAATCCAAGCCTTCTTCTTGGGAATAACCTTGTGCAACTAGCCTTGCCTTGTTTCTTACAATGTTGTTATTTTCATCTCTTTTATTCTTGAATACCCACTTGGTTCCAATGACATTGTGCCTTTCAGGTCTATCCACTAGCTCCCATACTTCATTCCTTGAGAATTGATTTATTTCATCTTGCATAGCGATAATCAATGAGAATCTTGTAGAGCTTCACAAATCTCGATGAAGCTCTTTCTCGATAGGAAGCGGCGAGAATAGTGCACTCTCACCATGGAACCTTCTTGTTTTAACACCTTCAGTTAGATCACCCACAATCTGACTTGTAGGATGACTATCTAACCATTTCCTTCTAGATGTTCCCCCTTCAATAGTATCCTCAACATTTGAAATGTTAGGTTCAGTTAGTTCGAGAACTTCGAGGGAACAACGAGAAAATGAAAAGGAATCATCTTATAGGAAATTCTATTGAGAACATTATCGGAGACATTTGTTTCCCCTTTGGTTGATAGATTCGAGAATTTGCCTCATTTGTGACCACATCTTCATTGGTATCACATACTGAGTCTCGGCGGTGTGTCATTCCGGATTGGTCACCTTTTGGTGTGTTGGCTTTCTGAGTCTCACCATCCCGAATTCCATCCGAACTTCTTTATCGAGTCTGAGTCACTCCAATCATAGAAGGTGGTGACTTCTTCTTTTCGAGTTGATTGGATGATTTGTCATTCTTTTTTGGAGCTTAGTCTGGTGATCCTCTTGGTCGGTTCATCGCATCATGTTCATGTTTCTTATGAACACAAGTAGATTCATCAAAAACAACATGAGGTGTTTCCCCCGCAATAAAGTCCTACGGTTGTAAACTCACGAAAGCTTTTCTTGATTTGAGAATATCCTAAGAATATTCCTTCATCGACTTTGCTATCAAATGTTTTCAACTGATCTTTACCATTATTGTGTATGAAACACTTGCAACCAAACACACGAAAGAAAGAAACAAGAGGCTTCCTTTCATTCTAAAGCTCATAAGGTGTTTTGCCTTGACTCTTAGTCGGCATGGATCATTACGTGAATAGCATGCACGGTGTTGTGACTTGATTAAAACCTTTTAGGAATATCGACTTCAAATTTATCATTGTCCTTGCAACTTCTTTCAAAGTCCTATTCCTTCTTTCAGCAACACCATTTTGTTGAGGGGTCCTTGCAGCTGATGTTTCATGAGTAATTCCATTTGCTGCACAATAATCAGATATAATATGATTTATAAATTCAGTTCCTTTGTCAGATCTGATTTGACCACACTCGATTTTTTTCTCAATCTTGAGCCCTTTTTAGTAACTTTCAGGTTTTTTATCGAGTCTCTTTCTTACTGAGTAAGAATATGACCCAAGTATATCTTGAGTAGTCATCAACTACTACTAGTGTGTATTTCCTGCCATTAGTGCTCCTTTGGTGTTATTGGACCAAAAGATCCATATTCAACAATGAAGTATTCTTTCAAAGTAGAAACATCTACTTTGCTTTTTAAATGATGCTCTAATTTGTTTTCCTTTTTGCACGCATCACAAACATGTTCCTTACTGAACACTTCATTAGGCAACCCTCTCACAAGAGCTAATCTTGCAAGCTTATTCAGGGTTTTAAAATTCGGTGATTCATTCTTTTATGCCATAACCAAACTGGTATCTGTGGAACTTTTTGCAACCAAACATGTATCTTTAGCGGTTGAACTCAATCGACAAGATACACATTTCCTTTTCTAGTACCCGGTCGGTAATATTTTACGTGAGATATCATCTTTCACATAACATAAGTTCTTAGAGAACTCAACATTAAAACCCTTATCACAGAATTGGCTTATTGAAAGCAGATTATGCTTCAATCCAGATACATATGAAACACCATGGATATGCTGAAGTCGATTTCCAAAGTTCCATATCCTTGATCATCCTTGGAGTTATCTCCAAAAAAAGTGATCCGAGGGCCTCTTTGTTCAACATAGTCAATTTGAGTATCTTCTTGAATCTGTCATATGTCTTGAGCATCCTTTGTCAAGATACCATCTGATGGGGCTTTTTCATCTCTACTCATCGGTGTTATGTGATCTTCAATCGACTTTGTGCCCTTGTTTTTTCCTCTGAAAAAGCAGATCAATTTTAGGTACCCAATTTGTGTAGGGTCCTACAAGGTTAGCTGTACCTTTCGGAATCCAAATCTGCCTGACAACTCTAATCACTTTAGAGTGGCTAATATATCTTCCATAAATATCTACATACACATTTACTACTCTGGGTGCCTTAGCAGTTTCCTGTGTATGAGTGCTAGTCTTAGCATGAACATGAGCCTTAGAGTTTTTCTTTGGTTCAGGCCTTTTGTTCATTTGTTTTGGCTTTTGTGCAGCCGGTCTGAATCTTTGTTGACTTGGGTTTAGGTAACCTTTACCCTTAGGCAAAGTGGGGTTTGGTTACTGTCTTTGAAATTTAGGTCTTCGATTATCTTTGAGGATTTGGTTTCTTGATTGAGAATGTCTCTCTTTGAGTGTTTCTCTTCTGGAGATTCCTCGATGGTTTAGTCTTGAGATCCTTTCGGGTTTTGCAATCTTAGCTGAGAGACTTTGAAGTACTTGCACGAAATTTTTCAGCCCGAGTGCTCGGGTTTTCTAGCCTTCACCTGAGGTTTGGGCTGTCTTACCTGATCATTCAGTTTTACTGGAACCAAAGGTCCTTTTCCCTTGTCTAACACCTTGGGCATTTCTTCATTTTGAAGTGTAGGTGCCACTGATTTAACAAAGATTGTCTTTTTGCTACTTGATACAGCATTCAGATGACCTTGTGAGGTTCCCCCTGGAATGTATCCTAATCCAGATTTTATAGTGCGGATCTCGGTAACTACGAATTTCATCTATTACTTTAGATGCGTTATTCAATAGAGTTAACTCTTACATGCACTATCCTCCACGATTATGTAGAGTTTCATGCTTCTCAGAGAGGTCATTGAACTTAGTTCTGATCAGCTAGATCTCATCAGTGGATTTCTCTAGCTTTTCAGTTAGGGTCACTATCAACTTCTCTTTCTCTGAGAGTTGTACTTTCAGAACATCCAGTTCATCAGTAGCTCCCATTAATTGAGAAGTGATTTCAAGTATTGCTAGAGTCTTTCCACTTAAGATTTTTGACCTTGATTCCTTTTATACGCTCTTGAGTTTCATTTAGCGAGTTCTTGTAAAAACTTGACATAGTCCTTCATCGGACTCTCAAAAGAATCCATCGGGTCAAATTGATTGTTTTACGGTTGAACTTGACAACTCTTGTGCTAGTGTAGGAGTAACAACAGAGAAATAAGAGTTTACCTCCTCAATAGCCATTAGACAGAGGTCATCACTTTCCTTTATCGAGAAGATTTCATCTGAAGAGCTAGATCCTTCCTCGAATGTTCTTCTTACGCAACCATGGCCTTTTTTGCTAGAGAACTTCTTGTCTCTTTTAGCTTGCCTTTTTCTTCTCTCCTTAGCACTCAGGTAAGGACAATCATACTGGAAGTGACCTTTCTTTTGGCAGTTGAAGCACCTGTTGGTATCATCATCCTGATCACTCTCTTCTTTGGACTTGGAGTCCTTCCTCTTGGATGAAGATCCTTCAGCTTTCAGGTCCTTCTTCTTCTCAGTTGATTTGTCCTCAGGTTTCTTCTGGTACCTGTGATTCCTGTAATAGTTTTTGTATTTTCCATATCGACTATTAAGTCTTTCAAACCTCCTTGCCATCAGTACTAGCTTATCCTCAAGCTCATCCTGATTCTTAGCAAGGGAGTTCTCAGACTCTCTAGTTTTACAGGTTTTATCCTTGGCTTTGAAAGCCACATTCTAACTAGATGATGAATCATCTTTGCTGTCAGTCTTTTTTAGATTTTTTATCAATTACGAACTCATAGGCCTTCAGCTCAGAGAAGACTTGTTGATAGGGCATTGAATTAATGTTTTTAGTGTTTTCAATCACCACTGCATGTATATCCCATTTCTTAGAAAGACCTCTAAGAATTTTTAATGCAATTTCTATCTGTGGATATTTCTTTCCAAGTGCATTTAGATCATTCATAATGCTAGTGAATCTGACTTCCAATTTGTCAATTGATTCACCTTCTTCCATTTCAAAACTATCAAACTTTCTAATTGCAACTGAAAGTTTGTTTTCCTTGATATGATATGTGCCTTGGCACATTACAGCTAGTGTATCCCAAATTTCTTTTGCAGTATTGCAGTGAGAAATCATTCCCATCACACCATCATCAATTGTAATGTATAGTGTGTCTTTAGCAATATAGTCTAGATTGACTAACTTTCTCTCCTCAGGAGTCAGTTGGTCATCAGACTTAGGAAATTCTGCTCTAGGATCATTTCTCTCATTTTCTGTTCCTCTGGGATTCACCACAGTAAATTGGAATGGTCCTTCAGAGACCACTCTCCACATACGTTCATGTTTGGAATACAGATGAGCCTGCATTCTCAGTCTCCATAAATCATAGTTCTCTACTGAGAACATGGGAAGTTTCTTAGAAGACATTTTATCTGAGTCTTTTAAGAGTTCAGCAAATAAGATCAGTTCAGATAGACCACAAGTACTTTAGCAAATAAAACTTTGGTCAACAAAGCAGGTGGTCAAGTTGAACCACTGCTCTAATACCACTTGTTGGTCCAGGTGCAAACGAGTCTTACACGTGTATGGGGGGGAATACACGTGTTCAGTGATTTTTAAAAACTTTTCTTTTACTGAGGTCAGCTTGGGTCAGGTTGTCCTGATGATTTGGTTCTGAGAAGCACAAAACGCTCTGAGTTAAAGTCTACCGAGATGTGATCTGAAGCCTTTCGTAAACCTCGAGATAATCCCAACCGAGTCCCGAAGTTTTTCAGAGATCCTGAGTTGCTTGGATCAGATAACTAACTTACTGAACCCTCAGAAGAGTAAGTTCAGTTTGGTAACTATCTGTTCTAGCTACTCAGATGTGCAGAATGGTTGGCCCTAAGTTTATACTCGTTTTAAGCTTTTGCTGAAAACCTTCCTTTTAATGGAATAGCGATTAGGCTGTGATTCAATTCAGATGCAACTTCAGTGGATTGATTCCAACTGAATATTAGTGAAAATATGCTTTCAAAACAAGGTAATGCAATAGTTAAGCAAAGCAAAACAGAAAGCAAAGAACACAACAATTTATAGTGGTTCAGAGACTCAAGCTCCTACGTCCACTCTCCCTGATCTCTTCAGAAAAATTCACTAATCACTTCCTAAGGCTTTCTGACTACCTCTGTAGTTTATTAACCTTTCTAGTTTTGAGCTTTCTGACTACCTCTGTAGTTTATTAACCTTTCTAGTTTTTAGCTTTCTGACTACCTCTGTAGTTTACTAACTCAAAAACTCACACAAGCTTTCTGTCTATCCAAGATAGATTACTCACTTCTTCTCAAGAGCTTTCTGACTACCTCAATGTAGTTTACTCACTCTTTACAACTCCAATCTCACCAACAATCACATCAAACTACCTTACAAAGGGTTTGGGGTTTCTTGGTTGGTTTCCAACTAGGATGAGATATCCTTTACAATTAAGAACAATGCAAAGGCTAGGATATCTCGACTAAGCTTTGGATATATCTTATCAAGCTAGGCTTAGTGGAATGAGCTCTCTTCGATTTAAAGCACTTGGGAAATTCTTGGGTTTTCGAGTGCTTCAACTTGCAATAATAAGTTTGAGCTCTTTAGTTGCTTACAAATTTCCCGTAACCTTACAATGTAGAGGGTCACAAGTATTTATAGGCATACACCAAGGTCACTCTTGAAAAACTATCCGTTGGAGAGATAACTTCGTGAGTTTCCTCTTATGGTGTGTGAGAAACGGCTATATTTAGGGTTTGACACTCCCTAACACGTTTTTAGGCAAATAGCCTTTCATGTAGCCGATCTTCACTTTTTGCAGTCTGGAACTTAGTACTTCTGACATCTTTTCAGTGACTTTGTCGTTGTCGATGTCGATTATAAATACGATCTTTGTCTTCCTCTTTTTGACTTTTGTCTCCAGTTAAAGGTAGACAACTCAACGACTCTTTTTGGTTACATTTTCTGAGTGATATAACCTTAACAACACTTTGTCTTAGTTCCTTTTGTCTGCATTTGAATGTCTTGGCAAATATCTATTTTTCTAAGGAATCGCGTTTTTCTCAGTATTGCATCCTTCAGATAGATATTTTAAGTGCCTCGGAACATTCAGGTTTATACTGAGCATTTAGTACATTCTTGAGTCTTGATAATTCGTGGCCTTGATATTCTTGATCTTGATCTTGGTCTTACGTCTTACGTGTCTTACGAGTCTTGAGTCTTACGAATTCTTGAGGTCTTACGAGTCTTCATGCTCTTCTGAGTCTTCACAGATATTCTGATTGATTACTGAATCTTAATGCTGAGTCTTCATTTCCTCGATTTCATCTTGAGTCTTGATATCTCGATTTCCTTTGAGTCTTGATATCTCGATTTCACTTCGAGTCTTGATATCTCGATTTCGCCATTGAGTCTTGATTTCTTTTGTTTCATCTTTGAAACTTGAAACTTCGATTTCATACTGAAACTTTGGTTTCTTCGAAAACTTCTTGAGTTCTTGAGAATCTTGAGATCTTAAACGATCTATATCTCACGACTATACATTTTGCAGATAACATCCTGAATACTCTAAAACTGAATCCTGACTCAACTATCAAGATTATCCTGAACATGTCATACTCAGGGGTTTTGGGATCTTAATCAAAATCATATATCTTTATTAAATTCATCTCCCAACACTTGTCCATACTGTGCAGATTACACTGAGATTTTCTCTTTGAGGCTTAGTCGCAAGCAATCATGGTTTGACAACCATCGTAAGTTCTTAGATAGACGTCATCCGTACCGAAGGAACAAGACTGCATTCAGAAAGAATGTAGTAGTTGATGATGATCCACCTCCCATCCTTACAGGTGATCAACTCCTCCAGCAAATTGATTGAATTGGATTGATGAAAGTAACAGAGTTGGGTGATGATGCTCACAACAAAGGTTTACAATGTGGTTGGAAGAAGAAAAGTGTTTTCTGGGATTTGCCGTATTGGAGCTCCCTGTTGATCAGACACAAATTGGATGTGATGCACATCGAAAAAAATGTGTTTGATAATCTCTTCTACATGGTGATGAATATCGAAGGGAAAACAAAGGCCACAACTAAATCGAGGGATGAACTTAATGAATATTGTCGTCGACCCTCGCTGCAGAAATGTCCACACACAGGAAAGTACCCCAAAGCTACTTATTCCCTTGATAAGAAGCACAAAGATATGGTTTGCAAATGGGTAGATGAGTTGAAATTCCCCGATGACTATGTGTCCAACTTGTCTCGGTGAGTAGACTGGACAAAATTGAAGATGTTTGGGATGAAGAGTCATGATTGTCACGTATTTATGCAGAGACTACTCCCAATTGCTTTCCGTGAGACTCTGCTGAGGGACGTTTGGAAAGCCATCACTGAAATCAGTTTGTTCTTCAAGGAGTTAACATCGAGGACCATTACTGTAGAAAATATGACTCGGTTGGACAATGATATCTCAGTGATCTTGTGTAAGTTGGAACGTATATTTCCACCCAGCTTCTTTAATTCGATGGAGCATCTACCTGTCCATCTTGCATATGAAGCAAAAATTGTTGGTCCAGTACAATATAGATGGATGTATCCATTTCAGAGGTACGTAATCTATTTAATTCATTCAATTATTTGATAAAAAAAGATAATTATACTTACCCATTCAATTGAATTAGGTATCTTCACAATTTAAGTTAAGTGTGGATAACAAGGCACATGTGGAAGCTTCAATTGCAAATGTCTATTTAACAAAAGAAGCATCAATGTTTTGTTTGTTGAAGTTATACTGGAAAGTATGTTTTTACTTTGTATAACCAAACTGAATTTCTGTCTTATTTACTGAAATTAAATTATTTATCACTGTTGCTTTAAACATGAATGAATGTTATATATATTTATTGCATAATTGTTCAAATAATAGTATGTGTTACATTGTAGTTAATGTGGTGATACCAGATCACAGAAGATCACATTAGCATTCTCTTGTAAATAAGTACAAATTCACAACCTAGATGGAAATGAACAATCAACCGTGAAAGGTTGAAGTGTAAGGCTCAGATTGGCTTGTCTTGACCAAGAGATTGCACTAGTGCATTATGATGCGCTGAATAGGACCTACAATGAGGATAAATTCTTCAGTACTTAATGTAGAAGAATTAGACCTCAGTGGTTCGTTATTTTTTAATCTCCGTCCCTTAAATAGGATCGTATGAAATTAATAATTATTGCTTTGACCTATGTTGGGTAGAGAATCAATGTGATTCAATACTTTGTATCTTGGGCAATATTATTAGTTACATGACGATTGCTAAGATTTAATACGGAGAATCGTGCGCTAGTACATCTTGCGTGATTTGTCCCCTTGGTGGGCTCAAAAGTTTTATCATACCAAATCTTGTAAGTGGAATTAGTTTCCGGTATGGATAATGTTGGGGTTATACGTGAAAGCATGTTTTTACGTAATAACAGACCTATGTACTCTTATTTACTAAATATAATTATTTTATCACTGTTGCTTTAAATATGATTGAAACTATTTATTTACTGCAAACCGTTCAATATTAGTACATGCATATTACATTGTAGTTAATGTGGTGATACCCGATCACAGAAGATCACATTAACAGTTCCTTGTAAACAAAAGTACAACTTCACAACCTTGATGGAATTGAACACTCCATTGGTAGAGGTTGAAGTGCAAAGCTCAGATTGGCTTGTCTTGACCAAGAGATTGCACTAGCACATTGTGGTGTGCTGAAGAGGATCGGAAGTTTTATCCCAATCTTGCAAGTGGAAATTAGTTTTTGGTATGGATAATAATGTTGAGTTGTCTTTACTCCAAGGAAAAATATATTAATTAATATAAAGCTTTTCAGTGGCTTAATTAATTGATGGACTAAATAATCTTGAACACGGGAAATAATAACCGGGAGTCATATTATCGTAATATGTATTAAGTTGGATAATGCAATATTAATTTTATAGTGGAGTAAATTAATATTAATGGGATGAATAAATATTGTGGCTCAATATTGAGATATTCATAGTCCATTGGAGGTTCAATCTTAATTCTCTTAAAGGCCCCTCAAATAGCCCAAATATAAGTCCAATTAATGGAAAAGAGAATAAAATATTATTGCCTATTTTTTCTTATTTTATTTTGAAAATTTAGTGTAAAGAAGAGGGAAAGATTTTCTTGATTTTCTTGAAAAGATTTTATGGAAAGAGATAAGTATTCTTGGAATACAAGATTGTCCCATAAATTCAAGAAATAAAATCTTGTTTCTTTACTTCTTGATATTTTTGAAATTTATAGAGATATGGGAGGAAGAGATCTTTTTGTGATTATTATGGAAATAGAATATATGAGATATATTCAAGATTGTATATTAGGAAGATACAAAAAAATTTCCCTAACCCTAATAGGGCACAAAATTTTCGCCCCTCTCCCTCTCTATATATAGGGGATGATTTCTTCATCCCCGACACAGTTCCATGAGTTGGAAAAATTAGAAATCCACAAAGGTGGTGCAATATATTTTGTGTTTTCTCTTTTATTAAATTTGTTCGTGCGAATCCTTCCACCGGATTACGATCAAAGGACTTGGGGACATATTTGAGAAGGCGTTTTGGGTTGATCCATCTACTCAACGGTTGTCACTCCAAGAGGTATGTTTCTCGTAACTCCTAGTTCCGCATGTATAGGATTTACGTGAAACTTGTTGTACGCATGATGGTTGTTGGCTTTATTTGTTATTTGAATTAATATAGTATTAATTCATGCTAGTAATAAATAAATAATTTAAATATGCATTTAATTGCATCTCGAATAGATCCGGGCAACCTATTCCCCAACAGATAATAATGTTGAGAAGTTCTTGCTCCAAGGAAAAAAATATTAATTAATACAAAGCTTTTCAGTGGCTTGAATTAATTAATGGACTGGATAATCTTAAACACGGGAAATAATAACCGGGAGCCATATTACAGTAATATGGGTTAAGATGGATAGTGCAATATTAATTTTATAGTGGAATTAATTAATAGCGGAACAAACCCAACAGGGATGAGGCGAATCGTTGGAGGTGGGAGCACTCGAGCAATGGAGTTTACCAATGCAATACAGCATACAAAATTCTAATGCAACCCGATCAACCGACAAGCAATTTGACAACTGCAAAAATGGCGTTCCCGAATCTTTGGAAATGCTTTGCCCCTCGAAGTGCCAAGGCTCTCATTTGGAAAATGCTCAAAGGTCGTCTCGCCACTAAAGATAACCTCATAATTCGGGGGTTATCCCAAGTGGTGGGGAGCCAGACTTGCAAACTTTGTGATTCCGAGGATGAAAGCCTTGAACACCTGTTTTTCCGCTGCTCCTTCGCTCGAGATTTGTGGTCAAGATTTTACCAATGGACGCGGACGGCTACAGCGGTCCAGGCAACACCTATCGAACACCTTCTACAGCACGGGCCGACCTTCGGCTTCAACAAGAGGAAAAGGAGGATTGCGGACACTCTGTGGTGCGGATTGACTTGGAGCATCTGGAATGTACAGAATAATCTCATCTTCAATGGAGAGGTTCCCAATATTCCAAAAATTTGGGAAGAATACAAGGCTAGGACCTGGTCGTGGCTCTCGGTTCATGTACAGGAGATCCGGGATTTTTAGGTAAGAGTATGGCTAGTTAATCCTAGATTGGTGTGTGAGGGAGTGATTTAAATCTCTGAGTTTGCATTTTTCCTTTTTTTTTTGGACTGGTGTATTGTTCAGGGGGTATTTGAGCTGTGAGTTTGTTGTGTAATTGTTGAGGCCTTGATATGCCTTATATCCTAGTTCCTGTGTGCCAATATAATCCTTTTCCTGATTCAAAAAAAATTAATATTAATGGGCTGAATAATATTGTGGCTCAATATTGATAATTCAGAGTCCATTGAAATGTTCAATCTTAATTCTCCTAAAGGCCCCTCAAGTAGCCCAATATAAAGTCCAATAACTGAAAAAAGGTGATTAAAATAAAAGAAATAATTGTTGCCTATTTTTCCTCATTATTTTCAAAAATTAGGAGGAAGAAAGAGGAAAATATTTTCTTGATTTTCTTGGAAAGATTTTATGGAAAAAGATAAGTATTCTTGGAATACAAGATTATCCCATAAATTCAAGAAAAGTCCAAATCTTATTCTTTCCTTCTTAGTTTTTTCGAAAATAGCAATAAATAAGGATGTGAGATTTTGTGGAGATTTATTTTAGGATAGAGAATATATTAAGATATATTCAAGTTTCTTGTGGGACAAGAAAAGACTCATCCCACATCTAAAACTCCTTGTTATTTTCGCCCCCTCCTTATCTATAAATAGGGGATGAATTTTTCATCCCCAACACAATTCCATAAGTTGGAAAAAATTAGAAATTCACAAAGGTGGTGCAACATATTTTTCTTTTTCCCTTTTGTTAATTGTTCATGAGCATCCTCCCACCGAATTATCGGACAAGGACGTGGGAATACTTGAGAAGGACTTTGGGTTTGTTCGTTGAACGGGTACTCATCTTCTCCGTGCTGATTCGTCAAAAAGGTACGCCTGCGTAAATTCATAGAAATTCCGCATGCATATGATTTATGTGCATGATTGTTGTTGGAATTATTATTTGAATTAATATAGGATTAATTTATGCTAGTAACAATTGTAAGAATTAAATTTATATTTAAAAATCATCCCGAATAGATCCGGGCAATTAATTCCCCAACATTGTTCCCATTACTTTGAGGAACATGTGCTGACGAAGCAACACAATAGACCTCGCAATGTACCTCGTGAAGTACCACGATCAGTGGGAGGAAAACTCTCGATATTTGTGCCTCCTGGTAGTACACTTGGAAAGAAGAGTAAAAAACCGATTGTAGACTTGGAGAAGTGAACAGCTCATACGTACGTGCTATTAAATTGAAACGAGGTGCAACCGTATATTAAGTAAGTTAATTAATTCGATATTAATTAATTGATATTTAAAATCACAATTTCTCATCGAAATTTACAATTGTAGTGTGTTTTTCGACCGAATCTATCGAATGCTGAAAAAGATAAATTTCTTCAACAACAATTCGCATCGTGGTTTGATCAACTTGTAAGTGATCTATACATATATATAGTATAGTATAAAAAAATATAATCGCATTCTAATAATTAAGTATCTCGTCAATAATATATAGGTGAGGAGAAATCATGTTCGGGATGATTCTATACGCGAACAAACTATGAGTAGTGTCACCACGTACCCTGGATATTACGTGAACGGTTTCAAATTTCACACACGAGCTTATGGCACATCTAAAGCCACTATGAACAATGGAGTTTGTCTTAAGGGAACAAACTATGATTCAAATGAAAATGATTTCTACGGGATACTCGAGGAGGTAGTGGTGTTGGAATATCCCAGACTTACCGAAAAAAAAGTAGTTTTGTTCAAGTGTGAGTGGTTTGATGCAACTGTGCCAGTGGGAACAAGAATACATCTCAATTATAAGCTCATGGACGTTAATCCGAGAGGACGATACTGTCGTTTTGATCCATTTTTGCTAGCAAGTCAAGCCAATCAAGTTTATTATTGCAAGTACCCCAGATCTGTGTGGGGCCGAGATTGGTGGGCTGTTTGCACCACAAAATCAAGATCCTTAGTGGAAATCGATAGAAATACCGGACCAGAGCTTCCCCCACTCCAAGAGGACGACATACCATCCCAAATGAAAGTGTAAATAGATGATGATCATGTCGTTTTGGCAGATTTGAAAGATGAAGATGAAGAAGAAGAGGAAGGAGACGAGGAAGATGAAGATAGAGATCATAATTCTGATTCAGAGGATAATTGATGAAACTAATTATTATCTATAGATATATTTGTTATGTACTCTTATTTTTAATTATTGATATTGATGAAGATGATATATATGTTGTGAAATGAGTTGTTAATGTATTCATGATGTACATACTTGTTTTAATCATCCATCTTATAATATTTAATTTATTTAATCAATGTTACAGATGGCAGGAGGCAGAGGTATACAAAAGTCGATTAGCAGAGCTTTATTCGGGAGATCCAGTGGATCAGGGTCAAACTCCCGTGAAAATAATGAAGATGAAGAGCAGAATCGGTTACCGGTACCCGATCTCGAGACGACAAGTGATGATGACCACCGTGATAATAATGATGAATCAACTGAAGGTGGCGACGATGATTCTTCTAAAAATCGGGAGGTTGACGCGGAGGAACTCGCCGACCATGATCCACCACAGATCTGATTACATATACAAGTGTGGAATGGGAAGTATGTGGATTATCAGGAACATAATGTCCCGACATATAGAGTTGGGCGGGTTCACATGGGCAACAGTTTCTTGTTTTTTTGTTCCCGACATATGTTATTCTGATCCCGTACCACATCCTGGTATTTTTGTTCCCCCATTCCCTCAGCCTCAATTTTGTGCTCCTGTAGGTCCTGATGCTCCTGTAGGTCCCACTGGTTCTATCGCTCGTGTTCGACGTCGTTCCGTCGATTCTTTCGACAGTAATCAAGCAATCACTGAAATGCTCAGAGCCGGTACATTTGATCCTAATCCATTTCTTCCTAATCAATTTCTTCAAGTAAATGACAATGATGATGATGATGATGATGATGATGATGATGATGATGATGATGATGATGATGATGATGATGATGATGATGATGATGATGATGATGATGATGATGTGATGCATTAAACATTTGTGTGTGTGTGTGTTATGCATTAAACTTTTGACTGGATATTTTGTTATGTTTTATGTTAATTTCTGAATATTGGAACGTCACATGTGTGTTTTATGATTATTTGTTATGAATATTGTTGATTAATCTCTACTATTAGTTTATGAGAATGGTTTAAAATATTTATTTAAAAAAAAGATTATTATAGGTGTGTGTGTGTGTATATATATATGTACACGTGTTAGTAAATAGTAAAAAATAATACAAAAGTAATAATTTTGCAATTTTATTGAAAATGTTTAACAAATAATGATCAATATGTACATGTGTTAGAAAATACTATGTAAGGATGATTATTTAATTTTTTTATTGAAAATAGTTTAATTCAAACGTATTCGAATTGCATTTATTGTACACGTGTTAGTATAGTGAAAAAGAATATGAAAATGATTATTTGAAAATTTCATTGAAAATATTTTAGTAAAAATAATTAATATAAGTATATATATAAATGTATTCATAATAATAAATAGTGAAAAAGAATATAAAACTAATTATTTAAATATTTTATTGAAAATATTTTAGTAAAAAAAATTATATAAGTGTATATATAAATGTATTAATAATAATAAATAGTGAAAAAGAATATAAAACTAATTATTTGAAAATTTTATTGAAAATATTTTAATAAAAATAATTAATATAAGTATATATATATAAATGTACTCATAATAATAAATGATGCAAAAGAATATATAAATTTTTTATTTCACAATTTTATTATAAACATTTTAACTAAATCAAAGTATATATACATGATAGAAGAAATCAAATTAATAAAACATAATATATGATACATATACAATTAAAAAGACTTACCTAACGAATAACTCGTCTTGCCCAAATGGTTTGGCGGAACACATAAGACCTCCATATACTGGGAGGTCGCGTGTTCGAATCACAAGGGGAGCGAAATCTCGCCCATATCATGCTCCCAGGCCTGGGAGTTCGATGTTCCAGCGATCACGCGGGTGCAATCGGAGCCTCGCAGTCCAGGCTCAAAACCTGGCAATTACAATTTTTATTCCTGAATTAAATTCGCGAGGGCCGAAATCCCTCGGCAAAACGCTCTCCAAATAGGCGAGGGCCACGTAGCCCTCGGTAAATGGACGGTGTCAGAAGACGAGGGCCAGCTGGCCCTCGTTAATTACATTCAAGGAGGGTTTTGCCGAGGGATGTTTTATCGGGGAAAAAGGTGAGGGCCTGCAGCCCTCGGTAAACTGACATGTGTCAGTCCCTCGGGAAATCCCACGCTATTTGTTGAGGAATTTTTTTTCCCTCGTTAAATATTTACCGACGAGCATCTTAACGAGGGATTTATTCCCTCGTTAAAACCATCCCTAAACTCCTTTCTTTCGTTAAAGCCCTCTTTAAATTGGATGTATTTTGTGGTGAAACGGCTTTACAGATATGTTTTGTTTCCTCAATTGAACATAATAGGCTAATACTCATCTCCCACCCTTTGTTTTTGTTGTGGAGGACGACTCGGCATGAGGCAGCCATGTCGAGTTTCCGCCGGGAGGAGGAGGGTTTGTAGCATTCGTAGTTGAACATTACACATTACCCATTTAGAATTGTACAATAAATTTGGGTTTAAATTATAAAAAACAAAAAAAAAACAATGCTAGGGGTTTAAATTATAATTTGTTTTTTTAAATTCGTGTTTTTTTTAACATATGCAGTTTTTTTTTAATACTAAACAAATGTAAAATCAAAATAAGAGAAACGTCGTAATAAAACATGTAAATAATGAAAAGTTCGACAATGGTGTAACCGTGTAAGCAATATAGAGAGAGAGTTTTTATTTTTACTATTTGTGGGGTAATGATAATTTAATATAAGAAAATTTTATTTCGAGGCAAAAAATAAAATAAATTTTACAAATTTGGCTCCACGTGTACTCTATCCGTGTCCGACACGCTGGTCAGCCATGCCCAACATGGTACCCAAATTTTTTTATTTTTTTTAATTGGGATACGCCACGTGGCGTATCGGGTACGTATCACATGTGTATCCTCGTATCCAAGTATCGATGATGTATCTGACACTGCATTATTAAAAAATTCCGAGTATACCTGCATCCTAGTCAACTGTTGTTGGAATTTCATTTGGAACAAAAGAAAAAAATTGAAATTCCAATGTTATGTCATGCTTCCTATTTGTAACCAAAATTTTATCATTTATAATGATAAATACTTAATGTTATTTAAGTAGCATCTTTTTAACAAATTTTTTTTTTTACAGCAGGTTATGTTTTTATTACCATTTAAACGTTGATTACAAACAAATTCGTTACAAGAATTGCATTTTTTTATAGTGTTCAAACACAAAACAAACATTACCTTAGTCAAAAAATACAAATTATAGCAATGATATATTTTTATTTTATCATTAAATTATTAAGTTTTTTTTTTCGAACCAATTAAATTATTAAGTTTTAGATTTCGTTAGGACAAAAACTTGTGTGAACCCAATTTCATGTTTAATCTATATTTCTTTAATATTGCTTTCATGTACACGCATTATCACTGTTATGCACATAATCTATCATTGTTATGCACATAATCTATCACGGTTATGTAATTAAGCAATATCATTGTTATGCATAAATACTATAATTATTTAAATAAAACTAGTGTTTATACATAACCGTAATAGAGTTCATGTATACACCTGAATCACATGAATGTTATTCATTAGTTAAACATTAAATCCTAAAATTAGCTACTGTTGTGGGCATATGGCGCGAGGTCGGGCCCGACCTGGAAAGAAACAGAGGAGGATCAGACCACATTTTGCACAAGTATAACACCTCGCAGAAAGGATGGAAACAAAGGCATGCCAATCACCGGTATGCAACCTGGACGCACCTCGCAGGTCACACACTGACACAAGTACGGAGCATTAATGGGGATGGGACCCATGGTAGGCGAGCAGCCCCAGGGACCTTACCTAAGAATGGCTTCAATCAGAGATGTGTCAGTAAAGGACGGTAATGATGAGTAGCTATGAGTAGATAGACGGCTAAATCCCTGCAAATTCGGATTTGCCTTGGGCGACGTCCCAGCGAGGAGCGCGAGCTCTTGATCCCTCGAGCGATCTCCCAGCGACCTCCGACCTGGGTCACATCAATCATGTAGCATTTATGTTTTGCAGAGCTATTTCTGGCTACTTGTCCTTGTAAATCGGGAGAGTGAGCTCCACTCTCCCAAACCTTATAAATAGGGGTCATTTATGACCAAGAAAAAGAAGAGAGAAATTGAGACCTTACCAAACTTCTTGCCAATTTATTGCTCAAACTCTTACTCTCTCAAGCAATCATATAACATAAATACCATCCATATTACACATTTATTGTTTGTGTCACTAAGATCATTAAGCCACATCTTAATCCATAATTCTCATATTTTAGTACACAACAATTGGCACTAGAAGGAGGGTACTCTTTAAGAAATATCGAGCTAAATTCTTAGTGTTTTCTCATTGGAGTATTCCTCACGAATCTTCGATACAAACTCATCTCATACACCCAAATCTCTCAAAAAATCACTCAACCAAGTCTCAAGCGACTCTCATCACCAAGAGGAAAGCCTTTTCGGTGTCGTGTCACTCCGGTGGAGCAGGGGCTAGCGGCCCGGCCGTTAGCAACTACAAGGCTGGAGGACCCACCACCGGGGTTGCTCAAAAGCTTGAACAGATCCGTACCCAGAAAGAAATCGATGAAGTTATCGCGGAGTTACGCCGAAGACAGGCAGAAGTGCAGATCCCAGATGGCGACCTACGCCATAACCTGAACCGGAAAGCCCAAAGCAAGGGCAAGGGCAAAAGGCACAAGGAATCCCTTCGCGAGGAGCCTCACCAGGAGAAATCTGACTGCAGGGGACCTCGCCACGAGGAGCCTCGCCATGAGGGATCTCGCCGCGAGGGAATCCAAGAGGTCAACTCCCGCGGAACCCAACATACTCCAATCTATCGACGTAACCCTAATGAGGGGCCAAATCCCATCCACAGGCGTATGTTCTCAGAGGGTTTCAATGACGGCCCACACCGAGGTCGCAAACCTCGGCGAGACCAACCCAGACCATCCCAGCGCGAACAAGCCGAGCCGGAGAGATCATTTTTAGGGTTGATGGCCCAAAGCTGACCCAGACAACGAGTATCTGCGAAAGATCAACTCGAACGAAGTCCTTCACCTCGCAGGGTGGAAAGAACCCCTTCACCTTGCAGACGTCATCGAACCCCATCACCCCGCCGATAGGAAAGAAATTCTCCACCTCGTCGCCATCCTGGCGAGGTCGCCGGACAGAACGACTCTCCGCAGATGGCCGCCATCCTTCAGAACATCAAGGACCTCCAAGAGCAGCTGGCGAGCAAAGGGGGAGTGCCTCTCACCACAAAAATACCCATTTCGCCATTATCACCCACGGTCATGCTCGCTCCTGTCCAAATCAAAATCAATGTGAACTCCATCACCCAATACAACGGCAACACCGACCTGATAAATCACATGAGCAAATACACGTCCTACATGAACTCCATGGGCGCGACTGATGCCACTCAATGACGCCTTTTCCCGCTCACTCTAGGCGACCAAGCTTACCGAAGGTTCAACTTCTTACCCACGACGTCCATAGAGTCTTTCCACCAGATGGCTCAATTGTTCCTCACTCACTTCGCCTCGCTAATCCCGCACAAGGAAATAAAGCAGTGTTTGGCAAACATCTATCAGTTCGAGGAGGAGTCGGACCGGGCATATATTGATCGAATAGACAAGCTCATTATGGAGGGCGAGCTGCTGGGCGACGAAGCCAAGGTGTTAGGAATAGTGCAAGGGTTGAAGAAGGGAACAAAACTCTGGAAAATGATGAACAAGGATTATCCATCGAGCTACGCTGATTTCCGATACCGGACAGGGGTTATGATCACCAATGCCGAGATACTGGCATCAAGATTGGGAGAGCAGCGACCAAGGGAGGTGAAGGCCGAAGTCAAGAAGCCTGACCCAAAACCCGAGAAGCCTTACAGGAGGCCCGGGTCCACGAGCTACCGACCTCCGGGAACTTTCAAGCCAATTGATAACCCTCTGGAGGTAAGACTCCTGGAAAAACTAACCATGAATGCAGCTCGGGTGTTCCAGGCAATCAGAGGCAAGCAGCATATCCCACCACCCAAAGAGATGTACCAGGACCCTTCCAGACTCAACCCGAGAAAATTTTACGATTACCACAACTCCATTGGACATGACACCGAACATTGTCGTGACTTGCAAAGGGAGCTTTGGAGATTGTACGAGGAAGGGAAGTTAGAGAACTTCGTCAAGCCAAGGAAGCAGCAAAACCAGCGACCAGCGCCACCGCCAGGAAACCAACCCGACCAAGGAAAGCAAGATCCGCAGATCCCAGCGGGAGGGAGGACAGGGTCATCCATATGATTTGCCCTACCGGGGGGACCCTTGGGGGATTCCTCCCAGTGACCTCCCTATCTAACCGACGCCAGAAGGCCGGGATGCAAGCTCTCGATAATGCCGTGCTGAGTTGTCTTCCAATCAACACCATCGCCCCAAGTCAGAAGCAGCTCACCTTCACCGAGGAGGACAGAGATGGGGTGGTGTTTCCAAACTGGGACCTACTCGTGATCTCGGCCAGAATAATGGGGGCTCTAGTTCATCGCGTCATGATCGATAATGGGGCTTTCTGCAACATCCTTTTCAAAATGAATCTGGACCTGCTCGGCGATTTCCACTCTTACGTCGAGCCTTGTGAGGTCAGAATTCGGGGTTTCGGGAACCAGCCTGTTGAGGCCTATGGGATGATCCGCCTATCTGTCTAGATCACATCAACTTTGGACATTGACGTGAAGGCAACGAGGCAGCTGGACTTTGTAATCATCGATGCTCCATCAAATTTCAATGCTTTCTTCGGCAGGCCTTTCGAACATGAGTTCGGGACTACCTCCTCGTCCTACTTTTATTGTATTAAGTTTCCCGGACCTGGCGGGAAGATTGGCACCATCAAGGGTGACCAGATTACGGCAAGAAAATGTTTAACTTACACTTGTGTCGATTTAAATTCTATTTTTTATTTTGGTAGAAAATCCGAGGTGGGGCTAAGTTGTACGAGCCAAACTCCACCTCGGAAAGAGAAAGAAAGTAATGAAATGAAGATAGATAGTGTAGTAGAAATAAATGTAACACCTATGGAAGTTGACATCACAGCTAGAGAGAAGCCTTCATGAGATTTACCAGATTTGAAACCTCGCCTAGGTTTCGAACCAATGGAGGTTGACTCCGAACAGCGAGAATTCAACCTCGATCCTAGAACGGGGAGAAGTGATCAACGAGAACAACTGATAGATGACCTTGATTGGCCAGAACTAAGTGTGACCATCGGAACACGAATTCCCAGCGACCTGTGAGAACAACTGATAGATTTCCTCAAGCAAAATCTAGACGTATTCGCATGGTCACATGAGGACATGGTCGGCATCGACCCCGAGGTCGCATGCCACAAACTGAACATCGATCCGACGAAGAGGCCAGTATCCCAGAAAAGAAGGAAGTTTGGTCCAGAAAAGTACGCAGCCCTGGCCGAGGAAGTAAAGAAACTGCTAGATAACAAGTTGATCGAGCAAGCAGATCAGCCACAGTGGGTGGCCAATGCAGTGCTAGTAAAAAAAGCAAACAACTCTTGGCGACTATGCATCGACTTCACCGACCTCAATGAGGTTTGCCCGAAGGATTATTTTCCAATGCCGCACATCGATCACCTCGTAGATAGCACCGCTAGGCACGGGATGATGACGTTCATGGATGCGTTCGTCGGGTATCACCAGATCGCCATGGACAAAAATGATCAGCAACACACATCTTTTTTTACAGAGAAAAACGTGTATTGTTGGAAGAGGATGTCATTTGGTCTGAAGAACGCAGGGGCAACCTACCAGTGTTTGGTAAATCGAATGTTCGCCGACGAGATTGGAAAGACCAAGGAGGTATACATCGACGACATTGTGGTGAAAAGTGAGAAGAAGGAGGACCATCTGTGCCACCTTGCCCGGACCTTTGACATCTTGAGAAAATACAACATGCACCTGAATCCCAAGAAATGCAGTTTCGGGGTTGGTTCGGGAAAGTTCCTGGGCCATATCATCAGTCAGTGGGGTATCGAAGCTAACCCTACAAAGATTAAAGCCATCTTGACCGGTTGTCTCGCAGCTCTCAACAGATTCGTATCCAGAATGGGGGATAAGTGCAAGCCTTTTTTCGAAGCCATGAAAAAATAAAGGTTCTCATGGACCCCGCAATGCCAAGCCGCGTTTCTGAAGCTCAAAGTGTACCTCTCCGACCCCCAGGTCTTGGCAAAACCCATACCAGGCGAGAAGTTATTTATGTACCTCGCGGCCTTGAAATCCGCTCTCAGCGTGGTGTTAGTGCGAGCAGAAGGTCAGTACCATTTGCCTATATACTTCGTCAGCCAAACTTTGAATGATGCCGAGCTCAAGTAACCGCCACTCGAGAAGCTCGCCTATGCCTTGGTTATGAGCGTCTGGAAGCTTCGACAGTATTTTTTCGATCACCAAATAGAAGTCCTAACTACCATGCCACTGAGGCAGGTTTTACAACGACCTGATACAGCCGAAAGATTGTTGAAATGGTCCATTGAGTTAGGACAGTTCGGGATCACCTTCTCACCCTGAACTACGATCAAGGCTCAGGTCCTCGCCGAACTTTCTCACCGAGCTCACCTTTCCAGAAAATACACCGGAGGCGGCCGACATCCCATGGACATTGCACATCGACGGCTCTTTGATGAGCACCCGAGCAGGGGCTGGAGTGGTCCTAATCAATCCCTAACGACAATCCTTCACCACGGCTGTAAGTTTTGATTTTCATGCCACAAACAACGAAGCAGAGTATGAGGCCTTGATAAATGGCCTGGAAATGGCGATGGCCATTGGTGTGTAAAAATTGAAAGATTACAGCGATTCCCAGTTGGTCGTATGCCAGATGTCAGGAGAATACAAAGCACGGGGTGAACAAATGATGAAATACCAGCAGATAGTGAAGAGCCTCATCGAAAAGTTCGAGGAGGTGCAAATAGAGTTGATACCTCGAGCAGAAAACACACAGGCAGATGCACTAGCTCGCTTGGCCACGTCGGAAGGCGCCGCAGATATGGACAACATAGCAGTTACTAAACTCAACACTCCCTCAGCAGGTCGCGTCATCATCGACATAAAGGAAATAACTTGGACGAACCAAGCGAGTCCATCAAACATTCATAGGGAAGTCCTTCATATCGCGACCCCGGAAAACAATTGGATGACTAAAGTCAGAGACTACATCGAGAAAGGGATACTGCCAGAGGGATTGGTCTTGTTCGCCGACATAACTAAGAGCGGCGAGGTACGCCATCATCGATTTAACAAACTTTATAAGCGAAGTTTCTCTTTGCCACTTTTGAAATGCGTCACCCCGAAAGAAGGCCAAGTGATCCTGAAGGAAATCCACGAAGGAGATTGTGGAAATCATACCGCAGGCCAGTCTCTCGTCTACAAGACGATCAGACAAGGCTATTATTGGCTAACTTTAAGGAAAGATGTGATTGCATATGCAAAGAAATGCCAGCAATGCCAGTTTTTTGCCCCGACGATTAAGCGATCTCCGGAGGAGCTCACATCAATCTACAGCCCATGGCCTTTCGCGAGGTGGAGAATCGACCTGATCGGTCCATTCCTAAAAGCCCCAGGTAGTTCGAAGTTTGCAGTGGTCGCAGTAGACTATTTCACCAAATGGGCGGAAGCAGAACCTTTGGCGACCATTACCCAGGAGAAAATCATTCGATTTATATGGAAAAATATCATTTGTCGTTTTGGCTTACCACAAGCAATAAATCATGAGATAATGGGAAGCAATTCGATGGTTTCGAGATCGATGCCTTTTTCGCGAAGTGGAAAATCGCAGCTGCGGAACAACTCACTTTGATCCTTATCACCCCCAAATCCAATGGGGAGTTGAAATTTGCGGAACAAAATAATCAAACACACCCCGAAAACTCAACTCATTGAGTCAAAGGATTGTAGGCTTTCGGCTTCCAAGCATCCTATGGTCATATAGGACCACTTGTCAAATTCAACCAGGTAAACACCTTTTGTTATGGCTTTTCGGGACGGAGGCAAATCATACCGGCCGAGGTCGTGGTCGAGGCCATCGAACATCGCAGACAGTCACAGAGGACAACGATCAAGCCATATCTCTCAGCCTCGACCTCCTCGAAGAAAAAAGATTGGAAGTCAACTTAAGAAACGCAAACTACAAACAAAAGTCGGAAAAATACTACAACTCAAAAGCAAAAATCCAAAGATTCAAGATCGGCGACCTCATCTTAAAAAGAATCCTCGGCGTCCAGAAAGGAGTTTTCGGTCTAACTTGGGAGGGACCCATGAATATTTCTAAATGCCTCCCAAATGGGGCTTACCAGCTCGAGGACTTGGAGGGCATTCCCGCAATGTATCCGTGGAATGCGACCTACCTGAAGAAGTTCTACCAATAACTATGAGTTGTAAAATCCAGATCGACTGGATATTTCTCTATGAGTTATGACTTATAGCACACACTTGCTCCACCTTTTTACATTCACGAACTTGGGGGAATGGTCCCCGACCTCTCACGAGTTCGATCAGAAATAGATTCGCAAATGAAAAAGTCTAAGTCGGCTAAGCCAAGAATATGTGAAGGCTAGTATGTCGCATACCCAGCCTAAGTCGACCTCGGTCGCATACCAAGTCTAAGTCGGCTAAGCCAAGAATATGTGAAGGCTAGTATGTCGCATACCCAGCCTAAGTCGACCTCGGTCGCATACCAAGTCTAAGTCGGCTAAGCCAAGAATATGTGAAGGCTAGTATGTCGTATACCCAGCCTAAGTCGACCTCGGTCGCTTACCAAGTCTAAGTCGGCTAAGCCAAGAATATGTGAAGGCTAGTATGTCGTGATACCCAAATTCTAAGTCGAGCCTCGGGGTCGATACCCGATCTAAGTCGGCTAAGCCAAGAATATGTGAAGGCTAGTATGTCGCATACTCAGTGATGGTCCCGATTTTTAGTGTTGAAAACCCATTTTGCACGTGCGGAAGCAAACATGTCATGTGATGCATATAAAAACAGGGGTGAGGAAGGAGTGATTCCTAATTTTTCGCTTTTAAGAACGATGTGTGTTGTTTTGCTTATAATTGAATGCATATGACAAATAAGAACATAAAGCAGTAAAGAACACACAATTTTATAGTGGTTCGGACGAAACCCGCCCTACATCCACTCTTCCCTTTCGGGACACCAACTTAACCGACTTAACCAACGGGACTTATCTCCCTCACGGGATCGCCTATAGATGTTTACCGAGTTCACACTCAAACGGGACTTATCACCCTCACGGGATTGCCTATAGATATTTACCGAGTTCACACTCAACCGATCCCAGAAATCAGAAACTAGAATCCCTAGTCTGAAATCTTGCGGTAATACAAACTTAACCTAACTTTTGGGTTTGGGTAAAGATTTGTTTGGTTTCCAACTAGGTTGAGATTTTCCCTTACATTTGTTTAGCATCAATGCTAAGGTTGGGAAAATCTCTCTAAGCTTAGGATATAGCATTTGTGCTTAGATCTAGGGTAGAACACTCTTGAATATATGCGTGTATTTCTTGCTCTGTGTTCTATGGTGGAAATGCTACATGATTTGGCTCTGTAGCTTTAATGGTGTTTTCACGCATTTCTCCACACTTCCACACATGATAATGAAGGAAGAACTTGTATTTATAGTGTGGATTTGAATGTTACCGTTGGAGAGAATCACATTCAAATCCATACTACGATTTAGCTTTTTGCAGCTTTTTTCAGGCTTGTCGTCTTCCTCTTGTTGTGCTCAGATATATCACACGTCAGCATCACCAGATTTTTCACACGTCAGCAGGACGAATTATCACATTTCAGCAGGTCCCACCGAGACCACGTGATTTGTCATGCTTACGCATATGTTTTGTCATGCTTTATGCACATGACTTGTCGTGCTTATCGATTTGTCATGCTTAACGACTTGTCGTGCTTATCGATTTGTCGTGCTTAACGACTTGTCGTGCTTATTGATTTGTCGTGCTGGTCCTGTTTATATAAAGGACCTCACAGTTCATTGTAAAGGGACACACACTGGAATGTTTCCCTCATTCCACTTATATACCTACACCCACATTTCAGGGAAGAACTACGGTTCTTCCCGCAGTGTTCTTGTTCGATTAATCATTTTGTTTGTGAGTTGTTACCAAATTAGCCACATAATACTCTCAATAAAAAATGACTCGCAACAATTGGCGCTAGAAGGAGGGTGTTATTGAAAAATTCGTCAAGAACAACGTCGAATTTTCGAATCCAAATCCAAAAAATCACAAGAACACAATCCAGAAAAATTCTCAATTTCATTCCTATTTTCATCATCTTCCTCAATACACAAATCCAAAAAAAATAATCGATGCAGTCTGAGATATGTATGAGAGGAAGAGGAAGTTGGCGGAAGGTATGACAGGCGGGCCGAAGGCACTGGCCACCACCGCTGCCCATGCCGCAGCACTGTAAACCCCTTATCCCAAAATCAAATTCCCAAACAAAAATCCAATAGAGAAACCCACCTATACATACATACACAGAGAAAGGAGACCACCGATCACCAAAGCCGCCATCTCACTCGCTTCAAACCCAACCAAGGGTCGCCTATTCCAACTCCGCTAACACCGAGCAACTCCCACAAGATCGCTTCTACCGCCGCTTCAACAGGATTTTTTTTCAGAATCACGCACCACCACCCTCACCCCCGAACTCAAGAGATCATCACGACATCGCGCCACTCCTCCGCCATCAAAGACTGCCGCCGCCTCGGCGAAGCCGCCGAAATCTATCGCTTATCGTCATTTCAAAATCGCCACAAGGCACCGCCATGTATCCGGGCGCTCGGTGCCTCCCCAATGAAACCCCCACCGCGATTTTTCAAGAAGCCACCGACCTCACCGATGCATTGGTCCCACTGCCGTCGGCACGCGCCATTTCTTTGCTCCACGCTTCCGAGATTTCAGCAGAGTTGAGTTTTGCCATTGAAGAATAAGAAATGTGAGATATGTGGGTTTGGTCCGATTTTTACTTCATTTAATTTGAAAGCGGTGGTGGGCCAAAATTAATTAAGTTTTTGGGCCCAATTATTTACTTTTAATTATGGGCCCAAGCTTACTTAATTTTGTGGGCCCTGGGTAGATTAAATTTGGTTATTATATGGGCTGGTAGTCTGGTGGATATTTGGGCTGGTTGTTATTTTATTTGTGGGCTTATTTTTTTAAAAAAAAAAAAAAAAAAAAAAAAGCGCCAGCAATTCGGGAGAAGAAAATTAGACGAGCAGTTCGGGAGAAGAAAATTAGACAAGCACCCAGAGTCTCGCGAGCTACTCAAAGAATCTACGGGTAGTCTTTTTACCCACCACACCAGGTTTATTATATTTATGTTCTCGTGGCTTTTCATTCATTCGTTTATTATCATTTAATTTGGTCGGTGGCCTGCGAAGAGGTCGCGACCTGGACCTGGGACGACCGAACAAAGACTTTAACGAGCCCAGTCTATGTTCACCGACGAACGAAGTTCAGATTCGCACGATTCGCGAAGAAAGCGAGTAACGCGACAAGATCGCAAAAAGACGACTGTGACTTACAGATACCCGTAGAATAAATGGTGATGAGTGCGGGGTCGTAGCTAAATAAGATGGCCCTAGTACAAAGTGATCGCACCTAAATAAGACGATCGCGAACCAAGAAATGGGGGGTTCATAAAGTAACCCATCTGGTCGCAGCTAAATAAGACGATCAACCGATTGCAACGTCAATAACACAATCAAAAATGAAAGAAGTCAGGAGCGAACATAGGCAAACCCAATGTTCGAAATCATTCAGAAGAAAATGGGCACTACCGGCCAAATTACAAAAAAACCAATTGTACGATTACGCCCGCCTATTCGGCGCAGGCTATACCGCCTTCCCCACGATGATTATGCCCTTTATTGGTCTGCGGGTTATACCGCCTTTTCATTAACGATTATGCCCGCTACTCGGTCGCGGTTATACAGCGCTACCGCTGACGATTATATGCCCGCCTATTACGCCGAGGCTATACCGCCTTCGGTGGCGATTATGCGCTGATTGGCCTTGAGCTATCTTGCCTTCCGGCGGCGATTATGCCCACCTTAAGTGCCGAGCTATCGCCTTCGGCGACTATTATGCCGCTGATAAAGCGTATTTATCTGGCAGCTTCGGCGGCGATTATGCCCCTACTCGGTCTTTGGCAATACCGCCAGCCTCGGCGACGATTATGCCAGCACTGTCGGTGCGAAATTTTATCGCCTTCTCGGCAACGATTATACGCTACTGGCGCCAGGCTATACGCCTTCTCGTGACCATTATGCCCGCTACTGCGGCGCCGAGCCTATACCGCGCTTCGGCGGCGATTATGCCCGCTTGACTTCGGCGGCATCTGCGCCTTCCGAGCGATTATGCGTCTATTAACCGCGAGCTATACCACCTTTCATTGGCGATTATGCCGCCCTAATTGGCGCCGATTGCTACCGCCTTCTCGGTGGCGATTATGCCCGCCTACTTTCGTAGCAATACCGCCTTCGGCGGCGATTATGCCGCTTTCTCGGCCAAGCTATGCCCGCCTTTGTGAATAGCGCGTAGATTAAATTGGATATATGGGCTTTGGCGGCGATATTTGCCCACCATTGCCTTTGGTCTTTGATTATGCCGAGGCTCGGCGCAGGCTTCATACCGGGGCGATTCTCGGCGACTATTATTCGGCGCAGGTGAAGCTATTGCCTTCTCGGCGACAATTATGCCCGCCTACTCGGCGCAGATTTACCAAAAGAATTCGGCGACGATTGGGGCCCTGCGCAGGCAATAGGTTTTATTATATTTATACCGGCGGCGAGCTGCAGACAGGGCGGGCTATAATCAGGCGCGATTATCGAGCGGATTATACCGCCCTTCCCGATTATCCTGACCGGCGCGAGCAATACCACCTTCTTCGGCGATGATTATATATTACCGGCGGCGATTATGCTTTCTTCGGGCGAGCACTACCGCGCATTCCGGCGGCGATTATGCCGCTTCTCGGCGCGAGCACTACCGCCTTTCGGCGGCGATTATGCCACCCCTACTGCGCGGTTACCGCCTAAAAAAAAAAATGCGGCCTCTTCGGCCTCGGGCTATACCAAGGCGGCAATACGCTACCGGCGGCGATTTACCCGCCTACTCGGTGGCGAGGCAATACTTCGAAAATTATGCGCCTTTACTAAGCGAGCCTGGCATACCGGCTGGCGATTATGCCACTCCTGCGCTTAATACCGAGCTTCACCGTGACGAATGCCGCCTAAATTGGGGGGGGATTATCATAAAAGTGCCGGACACTATAGCCTTTTAGAAGCGACTAAATAAGGCGATCAACGTTGGCGACAAAATGCCTACCAATCAAAATAGCGGGCAACACGGCGGCGATTATGCCCGCCTGCTAAAAGTTTATTATGATTTAAATTCATTCGGCAATGCTGCTTCCGGTGTAAGAAATGGCTTTTCATTAGCTGCCGAAAGCCCGCTTATTATGCATTCGCGCCCTTACTGCGATTATGGTCTTCCGTGGCGACCTTCTTGCCCTTCGGGCGATGATTATGCCCACCTACTCGGCGCATGCTTCTGGCCTTTCGGCGTGATTATACTTTCGCCTGCCGGCATCGGCTTTCCGCTAACTTCGGCGGCGATAAGTCGCCCAAGTATTCTCGCTTCTTCGGCGTCGAAGATCGTCGAGCTTTCCGGCGGCGATTACCTTGGCGTCGGCTTTCCGTTATCTCGGCTGACGTCGATTCGCCATTTTAGCAAAGTATTCTCCCTTCTACCGTGGAGATTAGACTTTCCGATGACAACCGGATTATCGGCGTCGAACTTCCGCTAACTTGGCGATGTCGGTCCGCCCGTTTAGCGGCATTCTCATCTTCCGGCGATGAGATCGTCGGCTTTCACAGCGGCGACCAGCCCGCCTACCGTCGGCTTTCCGTATCTCGGCCCGATGTCGGTCCGCCCGTTTAGCGAAGCATTCTCTGCGCTACCGGCGATGAGATGCGTCATTTCCACGGCGGCGACCGGCAGCGTCGGCATTCCGCTAACTTCGGTGATGTCGATGCTGCCATTTAGCGAAGTATTCTCCGTCTTCTCGGCGATGAGATGCGTAACGACCCGGACCCTCGGCGTCGGCGTTACCTTCTTTCGGCGATGTCGATCCGCCATTTTAGCGAAGTATTCTCTGCGGCTACCGGCGATGAGATAAATCGAACTTTTCGCGGCAACGACTAGTCGCCGATCGTCGGCTCTCCGCTAACTTCGCGATGTCGGTCCAAGTATTCTCCACCTTCTACCGGCGTCAAGACCGTCGAACTTCGCGGCGGCGACTAACCCATCTCGGCGTTGGCTTTTACGCTAACTTCGGCGATGTCGATCCACCATTTTAGCGAAGTATTCTCCGGCTTCGGCGATGAGATGTTGGCTCTTTGTTTAACCGGTTAATATATCGGCGTTAACTTGCTTGCCTTCATTGACTTTGGCTCTCTCGTGAGACCACACAATCGGACGACGATTTAATGCGGGGTAAAGGTCGCATGGCGCTTAAAAGTGGTCAACGACGAATGTTAAAATTTACTCTAAAAATCGCTTGCAGGCGATCCGGACAGTAGGAAAGTGCAAACGCTTCGGCCCATAAGTGGTCGACGGCGGCGCAATCTCTCTAAGCTCCCTCAAGTATCTCTAGCTCTCTCGCGAGCCATCTCGAAGACCTTCATCTTGAGTAGGATCCCATCTATCTCTCTCACGAGCCATTTCGAGAAGACACCGCTCATCTCGAGTAGGATCCCATCTATTCTCTCACGAGCCATCTCGGAAGACACGCTCATCTCGAGTAGGATCCCATCTTCCTCTCTCTCACGAGCCATCTCGGAAGACACTCCGCTCATCTCGGCGAGGATCCCATCTTCGGTTTCGATGGCCGAGCCATCCATGAAGATCTGCTCATCCGGCGAGCAGATACCCTCCCTCCTCTCTCAGACGAGCCACCCTCGATGACCATTTTCGGGCATAGAAAGATTATACGCCATGTAAAAGACTCAAACGCAGGGGCTCCCAAAGTACGGAAGAGAAAAGACTTCGACGTGGGTTTCTCTCCAAGTATGAAAGCACATAAAGACTTCGTCACGGCGGGTTTCCTCCACCAAAATACGAAACCTGAGAAAAGACTTTTGAGGGGCTCCACCCAAAGTAACGAAAGCACTAAAATTCGTGTGGGCCTCTCCCCAAAGTATGAAAGCGAAAGATTCAGACGAGGGGTTCCCCAAAGAAATGCGAACATTTAAAAGACTCAGACAATGGGGCTCTCCTCGCCTTCTCGTCAACGGGGCTCAAAGCACGAAAGCATTCATACCCGGCCTCTCAAGTACAGCACGAGAAAAGACTTCATACAACGGGCTCCCAAAGTACGAAATACGTAAAAGACTCAGAGGTCCCGAGCGGGTTATGCGAGGGCAAGTCAGGGGAGGGGTGAATAGATCTTGAAAAACTTTTTTCGGCAGATCGTGCGAAAGCAGATAGCTTCGATCGAGTCGCGAGTGAATCGCTTTTGGTCCGATAACCAACTTATCGAACGCTAGAAGGCGCAGATCGCGCAGAACTATCGATTAACCGATGCAAAAGGAAGCTTTAAGTTTTACCCGTGAAAAAACCGGTTTGTATAAATCGATTCCAAGTTTTATCTTTTTAATCGATGACGTAAATATCAGTCCCGACGATCGTAAGCTTGGTGTTATCGATCTTAACTTAGAATATGTATGCGCTTTTAAGATTGTGCGATGAGAGCAAGCTTAATCAAAGCAAAGAAGGCACACAAGATTTATAGTGGTTCGGACAAACCAAAATCCTACGTCCACTCTTCCCTTTCACAAGGGCACCAACTTAACCGATTTAACCGACCGGACTTAGTTTAGTGTGTTAGTCCAACACAAGACACCAACAGATGTTTTAAGAGTTCTCACTCAACCGATTAAATCAAGATTAGAAACCCTAGATCGAATCTTGCTAAACAACTTATCCTAACTTGGGGGTTTGGGTAAGATTGTTGAGGTTCCAACTATGAAATCTTCCTCATAGCATGCATGCAAACCTAAAAAGCTAGATGAAAAGATTTCTTGCTAAGAACTTATGGGATGAACACAATATAAAATAAGCTTGTTGTTGTGTTCTTCATGCGGAAATCGACTATAGTTTGAGCTTCGTGATTATGTTGTTTGTCCAAGCATTTCCGTATATCACTCAAGTGTGATCCCATATTTATAGACCTTGAGATCAAAGAGCCGTTGGAGAGCAATTTGAATCTCAAAGTTATTTTAGGTAGACTTAAGGTGCTTGATGTGACGCGGCTTCAGAACGGCATGGCCGAAAAGCGTGAATGTATATTTTATAGCCGTTTGAGAGAGCAACATCGAATCCCATGAGTATCGCCTCGGTTTCATACGTTTCTTCCTTATTGGATGGAAGCCTTGCTTTGCAAAGTGTTGTTCCTCCAACTAAGGTTGGTATTCATCTTGTTCGATCGCAGACGTATGATAAGATGAAACATCGCTTTCATCTTATGAGCCGATCGATCACCGAATCGATCACCGCACTGATGGATCTTTACGCGCCGTTGACTTAGCTTCAACTGGCCGATTCGCCGATGTAGGTCTTCCGGTCCGATCTTCCGAAGTCATCCGATCTTCGAAAGTATTCTAAGTTTGAGCTTCATGACTTCATTGAAGTTATCCGACAAGATCATTCGATCCGATCTTCCGTTTCGGTTTAAGATTCCGCCATGTCTGATATCGCCTTTTTCCGATTCTTCAGATTCGACCTATACATATTGAGTTCCCCTCAATATGTGACCTATCTATTACATCGCTTTTTCTATACAATCATTATCAATCGGTCTCCTATAGCAAGAATGTAAACATCAACCAATGTGTCCGACCTGGTCCTATTACATGTGTTTTTGGAACTTTCATCAAAACTATAAATTTCCCAACAATTTCCCTTTTTGATGAAACCAAAACACTTGAGAAACCAAACAGCTTGATAAGTATAGAAGCGCTTAAAGAGCAAGTAATCGTAAGACAAAGAGATTTTTGTCTTGGGATCGTAAAAAATAAACTTTTCATTAGATATGTTGATTACATGTTACATCGTAAAAGTTGAATTTAAAAGCGGTGATCCTGGGACGCCTTCCGAATCTTCACTCCTTGGGCTTGTATCCTTCTCGCATTTCTCTTTGGTCTTGTGGAACGTTGAAAACTGATAGAGTTTCCATTTGACATCGGTTGTCCAGACTTGATCGGGCTTATATGCGATTTGCTCAAGATGTCAAAGTAGAATCTCTCAAATGCCATCATTCAAATGAGCCATCCGCCTTCTTCGAAAGTATACTAACAGATCATACTCTTGGTAGATATCTTTACATTTATAAGCTTGGCCTCATTTTCCGAGATACTTTTTAAAGTCCGAAATTTATCTCAGAACAGGTTGAGGAACTCATCATCTGGTGATTCTTCTTTTGGAACAAGATCAAGGACAAAGGCATCAAGAAGCCATTCACTTCTGATCTTATTCCATTCCTCAAACCTCTTAGCGTGTGTTAGTTTTTGGTATGATCTCGCCGACTCTTTGTTTGGTAACCGAGGTTCTTGTGCAGATTTTCAGTCAATCCTTTCTTAGCCCTTGATTTGAACTTGTTTCAACCCCTTCCTTGTGCGCTTTTTTACGTCATCTCTTCTTTCTTCTTCATCCTCTTTGGACAATTTTCTGACTAGCTCCTTATCACCAGATTCGATGACTAAATTGGCTTCGGTGACTTTTCTGGTCCGAGTAATCGGTCCAGATTTTGATGTCCCAAAGACCAGCAGCAGCCTTTCTTGCAATTGAGCTTTGTCCATGGGCCTTATCTTCTGATGTGTCAGTTGGTTTCTCAGATCCTTCCCCCTTTTTGGTTTGATCAAAAAGCGCATTGAGGTGGGAAGTCAGAGACCCAAAGTTGACTGACAATGCCTCGATTTGATCATTAGCAGATAAACTCAAGTTTGAGTCAGTCCGATTCTCGAACAGCTTGTAATCAACTCTTTCTTGGCGTTTCCATTGTAGCAGAGAGTGTCCAAATCATTTTTCGATAACTCGAGCCTTTTTCTCGGTGGCGTCGAAAAAGAAGATTGATTTTGATCCACTGTTTCACTTTTGTCATCAACTCGGATTTTTGTAAGCTCAGCAGATATGGTGGTCATGGATTGGGAGAATCGATCTCGATTGCTTCGGATTTGTTTGAGATCGATTTGTCTCTCGATCGCTTAGCACTCCTCAATCTCTTCTTTTTCAGAGATCTTTGAGACAAGATCGATCTCCTCGGGTTGATCGATGGTGATTTGAGATGTAGGAATCGATCCATCACTTGATCGAAGTTCGGGCTTGTTTGTGCCTCCGGTGGTTGGTCGTGAAGCAAAGACACGCGATTCCACTTTCATCTAAGCCTCCCAGATTCACCATTTCAAATTTATTTCGAGCTTCTTGGCGCCTCCACTTTCTCTTCTTCCGCAATTCCAACTTCCCGTGGATCGAGCCACAGATTTATCGATATGAGCTCACCGGTGATCCCACTTTGGCGCATTTCCTCATATCGGTCAAAATCATGAACTCATCCGCACCACCCATCTGCTCAACAAGTAAGATAAGATCCGAGAAGCTTTTTAACCGAGATCTCTCAGTGAGGATCTCCATGACTTCTTCTCTCGAGCAACAGGATGGGCTGCACCAGCCAGGATACGCCTCATCAATCTCGCTCAATTCTTAGTCCGACCATTTTTCCGTTGATGGTCTTTGTTGATCCGATACAGAATTATCCGGTCGCATTCTGTTGGATGAGATGTGGAAGCTTCGTTGTGCTTTGAGCCTACGGAAGTTGTCCGATTGGTTCGACTGCAGCTGGTTTCGCGGCCAGAGTGGCGCTTGTATCCGTTGGTTCAGTGAAAGAGTGTGAACTAGCAGAGAGACATGCTCGGCGCCTTTTAGTCCGAAAGCGGTGAATCGCCTTTGAGGTTGAGGAGAAGTAGATTTATCACCTTGTGCTTCTACCGGGGATCGCTCGGGCGAGCCCTCGTGTTCTTGCCCGTCTCGATTCGTTTTTTGTTGCGCAACAAACCGTTTCGGGCGCTTTTTTCTTCTTCTCGACTCATCTTCTAGTGGTAGAGTCGGGGTAGGTTCTTTTGCTTTTTTTGGCCTCTTTTCTCCGGCCTTCACCCGTTTTGTTTCTTTTTTTGGAGGAGCAACCGTGGATTTGCTTCTTTTTCTCTTTCCTTTCTTCGCTTTTTGTTGGAGTGGGCTCCTTGTCATCGTTCGGTGGCCCATATATAACCGAAGTTGATGAGAGGAAGGCATTGTAGGACTTCTACCCATTCTCGATTCCATTCAAAGCCGCGCTTTGTCTTTCAATATCGCAACCTTGTTGAGATTGCCAATTTCTTTTTCGTAAAGACTGTCTCGATTCATTGACTCCAAATTTTTTCGTGTTCTTGGAGCAAGATGGTTTTCAGGAAGCCGTGCAATTGATGTTCTCGAGCCCCATCAATTATTGCCGCTTATGTCAGACATTTTGACCGATGTGAGAGCATCCGGGCTAAATGAGATTCCCATGATCGTTTTGAGAATGTCAAACAGCCTAACAGACATTTCTTTTGAGCATTGGCCCGATGAATCGGCTTTCGATGTTTGTCCGCCTCTTAAGAGCTCCTCTCTCGATTTCTTCATCCTCATTCTCAGAAGGTGCGGGAGAGATTCGCCTTTGCTTTTGAATGCTGATTCGAGTGATGTCCGATTTGTCATCGATTTCTTCTCCGTTGACCGACGACATCGGTTGCCTCTCGGTTTTTTTCAGATCCACACTCAAATTCTCGCAAGAATTGAAGTGTTTTCATCTTCGCATCACCGATTGCAAAGCGAGCAGAGCAATATGTTTCAAATTCAAATTTCTTCGTAATTTGTTCCACCTCCATGGATTCGTAATCCTCAAAGTGGTTCCAAACCGAACGAACTTATCCTCAAAGATCTTCGTTGCCGGCCCAAGATAATTGCACATGATCTTTCCAAGTCCATGAGTGGCCATCTACAGTGAGATAGACTCATTAAATTTGTGCATAATCAATATCAATATCATACCGCGGAAAACAAAAGGCAATGAAGCATAAATCTAAAAACAACTTTTTGAAAACAATGTTTTTAACGGAAAGAAAGATTCATCATTGCTTAAAAGAAAATATTACCAGATTCAAATTTTCAGAGAAGATTTTGAACTTCTAAGAAATCGCTTTTGAAACGAGAGAAAATTTGAAGTTTTTCAAAGGAAAGTAATGCAAGTTTGTGAAGCGTAAAAACTCGTAAGGTTTGATGAATCTTATATAGAGGCGAGGGTACAATAAGACAAGATTTTGAAGATCAATCGCTTTTGAAAAGATCAGACGCTTCCAGATTTAGCGGTTTTGATCGTAGGGTCGAAAACGCACGCACACAAACTTTTGGATTTAAAAAGCACGATCAAGTAGCGCTTAATACATGTACCCCACGTCCGCATTAAATGATTTGCAGAGTACACGCCACAAGGATAGTGGGTACAAGAAGGCAAATAATATCGACACGATCCGATAAATAAGTAAAGAACAAGAGAGCGAGATACAGATCGGGTTGATCGATGTTGTAATCAATAATACATTTGTCAATGTTGATTCCACTTGTTGATCTTAATCATTCCGCCTAAGCCTTAAGAAATTTCCCTAACCGATCCTTTCAACCGATCTTCCAACAGATCCGATTTGTTGAAACTTCAGTTTAGCCGATCTTTCCTCGAGTACGCCCGATTTCCCTTTTGATTCTCCTTGATCGCTTGAAGTTCCCCTTCAACCGATATTTCGATATAGACCGATATATCCGATTTATTGAGTTTCAAGCTCTCAGATCTCTCATCCGATCATGCTCGAAGTAATCGATTTTGGTTGACCTCATCCGATTCTTTTTTCAGATTAAGCCAATTCTTGGGATAAGTGTTACCGCCAAAACTTAGTCTAGAGTAGTAGCTTTATTCCCTAAGTAGGCGTGATTGACATGCGTAAATATCGCCTCAATCTCTCGATATGTCAATCAACCGTGAATTTATCCAATTATCATCAAGTGATTTCTACATCGCTGTCCTTTTGATGCAAATTTCTGATAGGCTTTTGAAATGGAAATTGCATTTGCATCCTTGCTTGGCCTCTATAAATTGGACCAATGTTTTACACAACTTCACCCATTCACCATACTTATCTTCTTTGTAAGAATCATGTATCTTGGTGAACCCTTGTTTCCGTGAGACTTCCCAAGAAACACTTTTACACCCCTTTTATATGATTTCATCTTCTCAAATCAACCCATCAGATCCCTTATCATTGCTTTTCTTCATCATCTTTGATTTTCATAATGACATTGCCAAAGCTTCTCTACCACTGTGGCGGCGGATCTGGTCAAGGTAACCGAGAAGACACTTCTCCTAACCGTATGCACCTTTGTGTGTCTATCCGGATGATGTAACTCGTAACCATCGATTTAGTCTCCGGTATAAAATATGCAAAGACATGTGCCCATGAGATCCGATGACCAACTCTTTGGCACACGTGTCCATTCAACAAACCGAGAGCCCTATTACTTCTCCTTTTTAGGGCTCCGTGCTTAGTAATCTGTCAATGCCGCCTCACTTCACTTGGAGAGTCCATCGATTTATGCATGGGATTATTTTTCAAGCCCCCTCACCCTCGTTAAGGGGGGAAAAATGAGAGCCGATTTCATAAAATCTCTCTTCCCCTCATTAACACTTAACTAATGAGTTCGGGTTTGGGTTTGGATGCAGTTTAGGGTTCCTAGGTTTAGGATTTTGTTAACATTTATGTAATCGACCTCCGGGTCTTCTTGTATTTTGTAACTCGTAATGTAACCTCACCTTCGGGTTTTTATCAATGAAAAGTTCTCATATTTCATCGTTGTGTAAATTCTCGCTTTCTTATGCGATTGTTTAGCTCTTAATCTCCTCAATCTTGCTTGTTGAATATCACCAAAACGAATCACAAAGAAATACTATAACCAAATTGATTTAATCGGATAATCCTTTAAACGAAAGCATTTTCCTTAACTGATAAACCTTGAATCGGACGGTTCCTTTAAACCGATAGACTTTAAATCGATAAACTAAAACCGACGGGTTCCTTTTTGGATCGTAGTAGTGTAAGTCCGATCTATTTTGCTTATCACTTATCTCTTGAGATCGCTTAAGATACCAAACTCAATCGATTTTCTCGATCCGTTAGTCTCTTAACCGCCTAGTTTCGAGAACATTCCATCAAACATTTTTTCGTGACATTTTCCAAGATCTAGAAGTCCTAGCTCATTGCATAAATCAACCGATCTCACTAGTGGCTTGGTTAGAATATCGCCTTCAGATATCAAGATGAATCTTTTTCCATTTCGATATTCTTCTTTTTCAACGTGATCTCTTATGAAGTGGTGTCCGACATCTACATGCTTGCATCTTGTATGTAGAACCGATTCTCGAGTGATTGCAATAAAGACTATTATCGCCACGTAATATAGGTAACGCTTCTTAGCTACAATGTTGTAATCCTCACCGCCGATCGAGCCAGAGTAGCTTGGGAACAACAGCCTTCCCCAGCCCATATATATTCTCGCTTCATTTGTTGATGTCGCGAATCGATGTCCGCTTTTTGAAAACCACGAGATCGCTTTTACTTCCTAAGAACCGACATGTTCCCGAGGTTGATTTTTCATGTCGATCTTGCAACCTCCATAATCGTAATCGTAATACCCACTAAGTTTCTAGATTATCATTCGATGGGTAAAATAAACCAAGGTTTATTGTTCCCTTCAGATACTTAAGAATCCGCTACCGCTTCTAGGTGGTCGATCATTGATTTGCCTCGAAACCGCACATACACCCATCGCGAAAGTGATATCCGGGTTCACGGCAACAGTATAATAAAGATCCAATGAGAGCCCTATATTCCTTCCGATTTGTTTCTTCGACCGCCCTCATCCGATCCATCTTGAATCCAAATATCATAGGAATTTTGGCTTCCTTACTATTTTGAATTCCAAACTTAGCCAAAAGATTCCTAGTGTACTTTTTTCTTGGCAGATGAATATCCCTTCCTCGAACTTTGTTTAACTTGGAGACCTAGAAAGTAATTCATCCGACCCATCATGGACATCTCGAATTTCCCTTGCATCGCTTTTGTCAATCTTTCACATAGGCTCTTGTTAGGAGATCCAAGATGATGTCGCCCACGAATCGGGAACCATCGTAATATCTTCTCCATCTTCTATTCTCAATAAGGTTCTGGTCCATCGCTCCTTTAGTGAACCCACTTTCGATCAAGAACCGAGAGAGTGTATCATACTGTGCTCATGGAGTTGCTTTGTGCCATAAAGAGTTTTTTCTTAAACGATACACTTGGTTGCCCTTTTCAAAGCCCGGAGGTTGTTCGACATAAACTTCCTCCGCTAGTACCCCGCTTAAGAAAGCACTTTACGCCCATCCGATACACAAGTTGAACCCTCGTGGAAGCGTATAAGTTTAAAAACCGAATGGCTTTCAAGGCGAGCGATCGGTGCAAAGGTCTCATTGTAATCAATTCCTTCCGACAGAATACCCCTTAGCAACAAGTCTTGCCTTATTTCCGTGATAACATTTTTCTCATCTCTTGTTCTTGAAGATCCATTTCGCTAATTACGCCTTGATGACCTCGGGTCCGCCTACTAGTTCCTATACTTCATTTCTCTCTTTAACGCTCCACCTCCTCCTCGCATGGCTAGAATCCGCTTATGCCTTGTAATGCTTCTCGATTGTAGTTGGTTCCTTCATAGATGATAATAAAGAATACATGGCACTTTCACCAACTGATGTCTAGTTTTAATTTTATCGACGGGTCTCCAATTATCGATCGGTTGGATGTTGGTTATCCGTGTCCTTTCCGCTCGATTTGGCGCTACGGTTTTGAGAACATCGCTCGCTTCGATAAAAATCTTATTACTAGTGATTGGGAGAGGGTGCAGGTTATGGTCCACTTGATAAGAACAAGTCTCGGTGATGTTGGAATCATCATGGCCGATGTCTGCTCGTGAGAACTTCAGAGTTCCCCGAACCGGATGGTTCGATTCTTTGTTTATCTCAAATTAATCAAATTTTTTTCATCGACAGCTTGTTCGTGACCTTAGGATCCGATTGATCCGTGAATCGCCTAGATCCGGAATGTAAATTGATACGATTTCGATCCTTTTCCTTGATCGTTACCGATCCATTTTCCAATATCGTGTTCCGCAGATCGTGTACTTTTGTTTCGAGGCAGATTTCTTCTTGATAAGATGATGCTTCACCAAAGGTTACATGGGTGTTTCTTCCACAACTAGGGTTCGCTTTGTTGTAGACCCCGGGAAGGCTTTGCTAGATGAGGAATACCCTAGAAATATACCCTCATCGGACTTGGCCTCAAAAGTCTCTTCAACCGACTTTTCCCATTGTTGTGTATGAAACACTTGCAGACCAAAAACATGGAAGTAAGAAACACGAGGTTTTTTCGCCTTCTTCCACAGTTCATAGGGTGTTTTGAAGTAAGCCTTAGTCAGAGACATCTGTTTCTGATGGCATGCAAGGTTGATTGCTTTGTAAACGGTTTGGTATCGCGGGCCTAACATTGTTCGAAAGAAAGCTTCTTTGAGAGTTTCTTTCTCCGCTCACCTACTCCATTCGCTGTGGCGTCCTCGCACCGATGTTTCATGTCAGATAACAAACTTAGAGCAAAAATCAAGAATAAAGGAGTTCGTAAATTTCGACTTTATCCGATCGATTTTTACTACGCCGACACCCTTCTCATTTTGTAATCTTCTTAGCAAATTTCTGTATCTTGGTTGTCGCCTCATTCTTCTTATGTAAGAATATAACCTGTAAACTTGGAGTAGTCATCCACGACACAGAGTGTATTTGCGTCCGTTGAGATCGACCGTAATCGGGTCCAAACAGATCCATATGAAGTTAAAACTGAAGATTTGTTTGGACGCCGGTTCGAAATTCCTTTGAATGAAGCTTTGATTGTTTTTTCCTTCCGACATGCGTAATATGTCCGATCCTTTGAGAATACTTCATTCGGAAGTCCTTCCACTAGAGACATCCTAGTTATCTTATTAAGAGTTTTAAAGTTCGGGGATGGCTCATTCTTTTGTGCTTTGAGCCAACCGCTACTTTTGGAACTCTTAACAATCAGCACGATTTCTTGGACAACCTGCTCCAATCACCGTGGTAGATCGCCCTTTTCTTGAACCAATTAAGAATATCCGCTGAGGACTCGATTCTTGATAGTGCATTGATCGCCGAGAACTCAACACCGAATCCGTTGTCGCAGTAATTGTGAAACCGATAATAGGTTGTGCTTCGGACCTTCGACAAACGAGACTCCAGCCATTTGTACATCATCATTCTCTAAGGTTCAACCCTTTGGTATAACCAAAGTTATCATCACCGAAGAGTACACGCGGGCCTTCGTTTCTATGTAGGAACCGAGGAGATGTTTGCTTCCAAATATGTGCCTTGAGCATCCACTATCGATGTACCGATAGTTGCTTGCACACCTCCTTTGTTTCCACGCTTAACCTCGCAATCGACAGGCTTTAGGTAATTTCTTTCGGATTGGGTCCCGAGGGGTTAGGGTTTCGATTTCGGGATCCATACAAACAGAAAGCACTTCTATTGTGATCACCGATCGTAATGCCCGATTTGTCTCCCATACTCGGGCCAACATAATCATACTTATCCTCATATGCTTTTCGATTTGTATGATTATTGTGAACCTTGGATGACTTAGAAGACTTATGATTTAACTTTTCAGGTTTGTCTTCTTTTTTATCCAAGGTGGTTCAAAAAGTTTTCTGACTATAGGGTAGGTAACGACCGCTACCATCAAAAGATTCATATCCTTTTCGTGATAGATGGTTTTCGTAGCTTTTCCCGAAGCATGCTTATTAGAAACCGACCTTTGACGGGTCTCGATTAGACTTTTTTGTAGGTTGTCTTTTTTTCGATTCTCGATCGTTGATCGTTGAGGTCTCTTCGTAAGAACCGGGTTCTTCCGCTGATTCCTCGGCCGATGCTTTACCAGCTTGGGGTCCATTTCCTCTTTTCTTCTTTACCTTTCAACCGGTCTCTTACCCCTATTAGATACAAGTTTAGCTTTTGGTGTATCTTTTTTTTTAAATTCGCCCGATTACACCTTTCGAGATGAATCACCGGGCTTTTGAGGATGTGGAGGGTTTCATAGCCAAGTCCCTCCTTATCAATCTTTTTCGAAAATAGGCGCTTATGTCTTTAACGGTTTGAGATGATTTTGAAAAACATCTATTTTCTTACGCAGATTATCCTCAGAGGATTTCAGACTTTCATGCATTCTAATAGCTCATCGAATTTTGCTTGCAAGATTTTGAAGTCATCGTTTCCTGCTTTGTTAATTTCCATCCGTTCTTTGATCTGCTTTTCGATCGAAGCTTTAACTTCGAGAATTTTAAATTCCTCGGTTTACCGGGATCTAAGTTTGAGGCTTTTTCGAGATCATTTTCTTTAGAAGTCGATTATTTCTAGTCCTCGACTTATCATTCTCGACTTCCACAATAGCATAAGTTTCATCGCATTGGAGAGATCTTCAAGCAATTGCTCCGAGTTGCAGGTCAATCTCCCGGCAGGTGTCTTAATGACAAGCAGTGTAGAAGTCGAACGAAGGGGTTTGGAGGTTACCTGAATTTGGTCCTCCTCGCCATTAGGCAGTAGTTCATCATCGTGTGACGAGAATATCGGATCTTCTTTTTCATAGAAGTCGATGATCAAAGTAAGTCTTCTAGAGAGGAGTATCCAGGAGTCCCGGAGGCGGCAGATAGAATCAATTCCGACGACGTAGAACCATGGCTCTTCCGTCTCTATACCGTTGCTCTCTTTTGTTCCTCTTTTCTTCCTCTCGGCGTCCGGGCAACAGGCTATAGTGACCTGCTTTCACAGATTGAAGCACGCCTCCCGATCCACCGTTCCTTTCCTTCCGTGTGAATCACTCCTTCAGATGACCATCGTGATTTCCCTTCTCGATAGTAGTCGAGTTTCTTCTATCCGATTGGTTATCTCTTCCTTCCTTCGCCCCGACTATCTCTTTCCCTTTCATCTCGGTGGATCCCTCCGATCATCGATCCGGTTCTTTTCTCGAGATCTATCATCCGATCTCCTATCTCGCCCCCTGCTATGTTGATAGTCCTTATAGAATCTTCGATACTTACCAAGTTGTATATCCGACTTCTCAAGCTTCCCGTAAGCAACGCTGACCGCTCGGGCCGACTTAATATATTTCCAATGGGTTCATTGGCCTTTGTTCGCCATCGGTTGCCTTTGAAAGTTAATCGATTTTGAAGTCGAGGTTTCAAAGAGGACCTCGTCTTCATCGCCTTGACCCCTTTCAATCAGTCGAACTCGTGAGCTTTAAGACTCAAGAACAAGCTACTAGGTTTCATTCTTGAAATGTCCCGCAATCTTTGATTACGTGGACCTTCATGTCCCACTTCTTGGTAGAGACCTTAGGATCTTATAGTTGATATCTTTATCGGACATCTCTACCAAGTTCTCGGCTTGTTTATAGACATTGTAATTCTTCCATCGAAGTTCGTTGATGGTTTTCAAGGCAAAGATCTTGCCGAACTTCACCGGTTTTCGCTTTGAAGACTACCGTTCTTTTATCTGCTCATTTCCTCGCAGATCTCAGCCGAGTATCCCACATTGCTTTCGCAGATTTGAGATACTTAATCTTTTCTTTGGTGACCTTATCCATTGTCTTCATGATGATATGTCTTGCAATGGTGTCCAGAGTATGCGCTTTTCTTCAGGTCCATCGAGCCGGGCTTTTTTTTCGCACAAGACTTCGTGGGAAAGTCCGGATCTCCTCCGATCAAGCAGGATTGTCAGAGTAAATGATGATGGGTCCTCTCGATGACTTCCATCATTCCGCCAACGACGAGCCTAGATGGTTGGACATATATATATGGCCCAACTGCATACTCATCAATTGAGAACTTCGCGCATCATGATACATACCTGGACGTGTTATCCATGCCGAGTGAGTTTGGAAAATGAATGAGTTTTTTTTTAAAACGGTTTTTCAAGATCACTATTGACCACAATGACACAGAGTCATTGGTCGGAAGAACCAACCGCCTCCGATAATTTGTAGGTCCCTTAACGGGTTATGCGAGGGCGTAAGTCTAGAGGGGAGGTGAATAGACTTCCGAAAATTTTTCGGCAGCAGATCAAAAGCGGCAGATAGATAGCCCGATCAGAGTGCGAGTGAATCGGGCTTTGGTTCGATAACCAACTTATCGAACGCCGTAAAGCGATCGGTTCGCAGAATCATCGATTAACTGACAAAAGCGGAAGCTTTAAGTTTTACCCGTGTGAAAAACCGGTTTGTATAAATCGATTCCAAGTTTTATCTTTTAATCGATTTACGTAAATATCAGTTCGGATCGCATCGAAGCTTTGTGCTATCCGATCTTAACTTAGAATATGTATGACTTTAAGATTGTGCGATGTGAGAGCGCTTAATCAAAGCAAAGAAAGGCACACAAGATTTATAGTGGTTCGGACAAACCAAATCCCCACGCCCACTCTTCCCTTTCACAAGGCACCAACTTAACCGACTTAACCGATGGACTTAGTTTAGTGTGTTAGTCCAACACAAGACACCAACAGATGTTTTAAGAGTTCTCACTCAACCGATCCTGTAAATCAAGATTTTAGAAACCCTAGATCGAATCTTTGCTAAACAACTTATCCTAACTTGGGGGTTTGGGTAAGATTGTTGAGGTTCCAACTATGAAATCTTTTCTCATGCATGTTGTTCTAAAAGCTAGATGAAAAGATTTCTTGCTAAGAACTTATGGGATGAACACAATATAAAATAAGCTTGTTGTTGTGTTCTTCGTATGAAATCGACTATAGTTTGAGCTTCGTGATTATGTTGTTTGTCCAAGCATTTCCCAGATATCACTCAAAGTGTGATCCCATATTTATAGACCTTGAGATCAAAGAGCCGTTGGAGAGCAATTTGAATCTCGGGGCTATTTTAGGTAGACTTGCAGTTTGATGTGACGTGCTTCAGAACGGCATGGCCGAAAAAAAGCGTGAATGTATATTTTATAGCCGTTTGAGAGAGCAACATCGAATCCCCTATATCGCCTCGTTCATACGTGTTTCTTCCTTATCGATGGAAGCCTTGCTTTGCGTTGTTGTTCCTCCAACTAAGGTTGGTATTCATCTTGTTCAGATCAAGTAGAGTGATAAGATGAAACATCGGGCCATCTTATGAGCCGATCCGATCATCTTCGATGATCAAACCGATGGAGTCTTCGCTACCGCTGACTTAGCTTCAACCGGGCCGTTGATGTAGGTCTTCGGGTCCGATCTTCCTCCGAAGTCATCCGATCTTCGAGTATTCTAAGTTTGAGCCTATGACTTCACCGAAGTTATCCGACAAGATCGCCGATCGATCTTCCGCTTCGGTTTAGCATTCGCCATGCTCTGGATATCGCCTTTACGATTCTTCAGATTCGACCTATACATATTGAGTTCCCCTCAATATGTGACCTATCTATTACATCGGCTTTTTCTATACAATCATTATCAACCGGTCTCCTATATAGAAGAATGTAAACATCGATACCTAACGTGTCCGACCGGGTCCTATTACATGTGTTTTGGAACTTTCATCAAAACTATAAATTTCCCCAACAGACTCGCAGATAACGCTGCTCCCCCAAGTAGAGCACGAAAAGACTCATACGATGGGGCTCTTCCCCGGCACGAAAGACACCAAAGGACGAGGGCTTCCCCAAAGTACGAAAGCACGTAAAAGACTCATAACGGGGCTCTCCCCGGCACGAGCATAGAAAAGACTCAGACGATGGGCCTCCGGCACGAAAGACAATAAAAGACTTCAGATAACGGGCTTTCCCCAAATACGAAAGACAAAAAGACTCAGACAAATGGGCTTCGGCACGAAGTACGAAAAGACTCAGACGACGGCTCTCCCCGGCACGAAAGCGTAAAAGACTCCAGACGATGGGCTCCCCGGCACGAAAGCACGAAAATAAGACAATGACGATGAGGAGGCCCAAGCACGAAAGAAAAAAAGACTCAGACGACGGGTTCGCCAAGCACGAGCACAAAAAAGACTCAGACGACGGGTTCCCCGGCACGACCACGTAAAAAGACTCAGACGATGGGGTTCGGGCCAAGCACGAGCTGATTAGATCGACCGACGATCGGGGAAGAAGAAATCAGACATCCTGAAGACTCGCATAAACCCGAGGGGTCAAGATCTTTCGATGCTCGATATCCCGAGGGCTCGTGACATCCTCAAGACTCGCATAAACCCGAGGGGTCATGATGCTCGATCGTTCGAGATATCCCAAGGCTCGTGACATTGAACAATTAAGATCTCATATATAAGACCGAAAGCAAGCTTCTTGAGGCAAACAATGCGACTGCAGATACAACAAAACATGAAATCTGGTCGAGACATGAAACAAGATCGAGCTTTGAACAACGTCACAGCCCAATCTTGGGGGCTATTGTTGTGCTCAGATATATCACACGTCAGCATCACCAGATTTTTTCACACTTTCCAGGATCTAATTATCACATTTCAAAGAGTCCCACCGAGACGGCCAGTCCCACCGAGACCACGCGGATTTGTCGTGCTTACGATATGTTTTGTCATGCTTTTATGCACATGACTTGTCGCGGTTTATCGATTTGTCGCGGCTTAACTAATTTGTCGCGGCTTATCGATTTGTCGCGGCTTAACGACTTGTCGTGTTTATTGATTTTTCGCGGCCGGGTCCTCTTTATATAAAGGACCTCACAGCTCATTGAAAGGACACACACCGAATGTTTTCATTCCACTTATATACCTACACCCACATTTCGGGAAGAACTATGGTTCTTCCCGCAGTTGTTCTTGTTCGATTAATCATTTTGTTTGTGAGTTGTTACCAAATTAGCCACATACTCTCAATAAAAATGACTCATAACACCTCTCATTGGTCCACGTCATTTGAATCTACTTGGTTATATTCTTGAAAGTCTCGTGGATCTTGATTCTATCCGAGCAGGGTTATCCGAGCTATCGAGCGCCGGGTTATCTCGAACCTTCGGTTTCTCGAGAGGTTCTCGAGCCTCCAGTTCTCACGAGCCTTGAGGTTCTCGAGTCTTGTTTTTGATTCAAATAGAACTTCTCTTGGCGTGTATGCGTCGGAGGGTATATCGACACTCGAGGGCTTCTCGAGTTGAGTCAGACATCGACCCTCAGTCGCGTGATTTCGAACTATCGATTTCTTGATTTTGCTCGATCCGACAAATTTCCGATCATATCATCGTATCTTCAGTTCAGGATCTCAGGATAGCATCAGATCAGTACATCAGGTTAGCATATCAGGTTATCATATCTGATCTCGATCACGTCTGATCTTGATCAGTCTCTTTTGCTCATCTTCTGATCTGCAACCTTCTCTTCTGATTTGCTGGCTTTAGCTTTTCTTCACATCTGATTTGCATGTACCATGGGTTGACCCGAACTCATCTTTACTATCCGATCTCGATCATTCTCGTCATGACCTCTCAGATGATCTCGATCATCTTCTTCTGATTTTGTGAGTTCCCCCTCAATTTGTTCTTGCGCTCCCCCTTAACTTGTTACCTGTAAAATAGCTTGAATGACACAAGTTAATAATGTTTTGGCATAATTTATCAAAACTAAAATATCCCAACACCTAGCCTAAGTTGACCTCGGTTGCATTCCCAGTCTAAGTCGACTAAGCCAAGAATATGTGAAGGCTAGTATGTCGCATACCCAGCCTAAGTCGACCTCAGTCGCATACCAAGTCTAAGTCGGTTAAGCCAAGAATATGTGAAGGCTAAGATGTCGATACCCAAATTTAAGTCGACCTACGTCAAAGATACCAAGTCTAAGTCGACATCGGTCGCATATCCTATCTAAGCCGACATTCAAGTCGCTATCAATTAACAAATCTGTTATCATTATGATTTTTTATCCAGATGTTCGAGAAGACAATCTGCGAGAAGACAAGATACACAAAGTCACTGAACTCAAAGTATTGGAAAGAAACAAACAAGCATTCAAACCAGGAAGCGAGGAAGATAGAAATGAAAAGGAACTGCGATTTCATTAATAAACTCCCGAAGGCAGCGAAGTCCTATGCCCCTTAGGCAAACACTTACACACTCCGAAGGGCAATCTAAGTAGCTGATAAGAAAACCTCGAAGGGCGATTACAAAGGGTGCCCGAAGGCATTTGGCATACTGCCGAAGAAAAACCGTCCTAGGAATCAGCTCGGCGGAGCATCCGAGGTCCCCTCAACAGGGTTGGTTGTCGTGTTTTGCTCAACCTCGGGAATCTCGACGCCAACCTGATTCCCTTCACCATTTCCACCATCATCACCACCAACAACCTCTCTACCATCGTCATCCTGGCCATCATTTGTTTCTTCATTCAACAGCCCGAGCAACTCCTCGGGATCATAAAGATTAGCACCTGGGGGTAGGAAACTGAACTCCACACCAAAGGCATCAAGGTCTTTGATGGGAAGATCATCCCCCTCCCGAACAGGGTTGTTATGCATGTATCCGACGAGCAGCTCGGACATCGCTGACTTTGCTCCATCAAGGTCGCCAGCTCGATGACAAGCCCGAACAGTGTTAGAAAATGAGTGGATATAGGCCAGGTTGGAGGCATGATGGTGCTCCAATTTCACAGTGGTCGAAAAGTCATGGACCTCAGCTTCTAACCGGCGACACCGAGCCTCCACCTCAGCAGTCCTGTCAATGCTCTCTTTCACCTTTTGATCTCGGAGCTCGAGATCCTTCGCCATCTGGGAGATTTTCTCTCCAGCTCGTCCCGCTCCCGGGTCACATTTCTCAATTTCTCCCGCCGCACTTTTTGCATTGATAAGCGACCTCGCTTCTTTCGATGATGACTCGCCAAGTCAACCTTCATCAACGAGCAATGCGCTTCAGATTTCTAGGCCTGGATCTTTGCCCGGCCATACTACTCCCGGCTCCGTTCAAAGAAGGCCAAAGAACGACACATGTGAGCAATCCCCGAGGTCAGATTCTCTGAGAAGTGTTGTGTATGAGCTTCCTCGTGGAGATCCAGAGTCCAAGACCTCAGAGCATCTTAATTTATCCGCCGGAGGAAAGGGGCGGGTGTTGGTCATAGGAGGAGCTCGCGATGTAGTTAGTCGGTCGACTCCCAAAATACTCCATCATCCGGCTTTGTATCCGCAAGGCAACCGGACATAAACATGGTACACTCAAAATAAAATATAGAAATGAAGTCATAAGTAAAACGAGGTATACCGTCATGAATCCGGGTTCCACCCAAGGAAAGTCAACGATCATGGGATCGCGAGCCCGGACAAGCAGTGTGAGCTCGACAATCAGATCAGGGGGTCCCCATGAACCCGAGACCAACACTTTTCCACTCGGGGAGTCCTAGAGCACATCCATGTCCACGGAGGTCCGGATGTGTTTAGGAGCTCCCCCGATTTGCTCGTGATTTCGCAAGAGCCCTTTTCCGCCCCTAGGGGCGGCGATAGCTTTGGCCCCTCAGGGGGGGGCAAGATGGCCCACCGACCATGACATCCTTCTTTTTTCCGTTTCGCCCACGCTCGACAGAGCTAAGGCGTGAGAAACTTTGCAGCATCTCCTAAGATTCAAGTTTTGCATCTCTGCGGTAACTTTGGAGGATGTGAAACAGATAGGCTCGATGAAGGAAACTGAAGACAAGAAGAAGATCAGGAAATGACCAGAGAATAACCAAAGAAGTTGAGTCAACGCGAGTAAAATCCCGGGAAGGTCGGCGTCCAGCGACGACTGAGGTGGAACATTTAGGCTCGTAAATTCCAGACACTTCAACCGTTGGAGGATGATCAGCGACCTCTCGTCCAGATCAATTAAGCACACCTGAACCAGCTAGACCAAGAAGGGAAGGGAGAGCTCGGATGCCTTGGATTTCTTGGGAGATGCAATAGGGAGAAGAAGTTAAATCAGTATTATGGAAAAGGGGAAAGCAAAAAGCTTACATTTAAGAGTCGCATAGTCGCGAGGAATCTCGCGAAATCCGAGGGCTCCTAGGGCAAAGACGGGACTCTGCCAGGCTCCCCCTACCAACCACCACTTCTCTTTCCAGTCTTGGACCTTGCTAGGGAGGTCCTCAACTATTTTCATATGAGGGCGGGCTTTCACATAGTAGTATCCGAGGTCTTTACCCCACTTCGCCAGCGAGATGAGAAGATTCATTTCCTTGACAGAAGGAAACACCCGAGGTTGGATGCGGCCGAACAGAGATAAGATCCCGAAGATGGTGCTCCACCCATTGGGAGTGATTTGTGTCGGAGCTAGGTCCCAAAACCACAGCAGCGAAGTAATAATAGGATGAAGCAAAAAATGGAGCCCAGCCTTCATTGTGTCATAGTTCATCGCCACACACCCATCAGGGACCTGGTCGGCATAATCGATCTTATAACCGGGAACCCAGAAGTGGACGTCGCTGGGGACTTGAAATTGTTCTCTCCATAGAAAAAGCTCGGCATCGGTTACCGAGCTAGTTACCTCACCCGCAGCAAAAATATTGTCCGCACGAGTTCGGGTTGGTCGGGGAATCAATTCGCGAGGATGAGACATACTCTCCTCTATCTGCAGCCTGCGATCAACGTCGTCAATCTCGTCGTCATCACTCGGCACGTCGGGTACGACCTCGTCCGACAAGAAGTCGAACTCGGCTAGATCAATCGATCCAGAACTAGGCTCAGCTCCTTCCTCCCCCACCATCTCCAAAACCTGAGTTTCCGGCGCGACGGGGGCCGAAGACCTCCCCAAGGAGTTTCCCTCGGCCCGGCGAAGGCGGAGTTTTCTCGATGTGACATCACCCCTAGCCAACACAGGAATTCCACTCACCGTCTCCGAGGAAACTTCCACTACCAAAGTTTCAGGCCCGTCGTGGCCACGTCGCCGGTGAATCGTCACAATCGGAGCGAAACTCTCGGCCGCGCTCCCCGAGTCCTCCCGATTCGAGGCAGACATTGTTCACCAAATCACAGGAAATGAAGAGAAGAAAGAGATCTAGGGCTTACCTGAGGAAAAAACGAACATCGGAACCGCTCGCACAAGAATCGTCGGAGCAACAAGGTAGTTATCGAAAGTTTGAAGAAGTGAAAAGTGAAAAACGAGAGGGGAAAGGGGTATTTATAGAAGGGTTTTAGGGCATAAGTGATTGGACCGTGGCTTTTCACGTCCAGCGCGTGAAAGCCGCCATCATTGCCTACTCTAAGTAGGCACGGCAGACGAGGCGAACAGCCGTCAGATCAGCGATTTCCAAGACAACAACCACGCGTACGCAAGAAGCCACCGGACATCGCACCTCACGTTATTGACTAGAAGGATAGCTCATCCCCCAAGCATCACCCCAATAGGTATTCGCAATCGCATAACCACGTGCCATCCGAAAAAGACCGGTCCCACCGACAATAGCCATCTCCCGAACCGGGTTCATCACCGGGTTTATACTAAGAAGGCTAAAGGAGCTACCGTCGTACATCCCATCAGTGAACACATAGCTAAGGGCCATGATAAGCCCAAAGTCCGTCTGCCCACACGACCCGTACAGACCCCGGGCCCGGCCCACAATCTTCGACGACTGGTCCTGCCTAATGGTTAACGGGTCATCGATCATCACGAGCGACCCGAAAATGGTGGGCGATGAGACGTTGTTTAGAGGCTGTGCAATTCGTACGGCGCTCGGGTTTCGGCCGCTGACTATGTCGTGGAAGTAGAATTGGAGAGTGGTAATAACCTCTTTTCCTGTTTCCACTATCTTGTGCCATTGGTCACTGCTTTGGGCTGAAGATTTGGATACGAGAAAGAAGATGATGAGGGGTGGAAGTAGATTTAGAGATGTCATTTTTGGTTCTGCTGAAAACTGAAGGGTAGTGAGGTTATATTTATTCTAATGTGTGAAGGGGAGAGGAGTGATGTCGAAATTCAAAAGTTTGTAAAGTGGTTTAACTAACCAAAATTGGACTTCTTTTGTGGGTTGGTGAGAAGTGTCTGGAATGAATTGAATTTCATAATATAGATTATACATAAATGATATTTCAAAGTTATTTACCCTTTTATTTTTTACATGAGTTTAATATGAGAGTTATTTATTAGTATTTAAAGTGATAAAATAACTTTTGATTGAAGTATTGTAGTTTTTTCTACTTTATTATTAAAGTATATGACTTTTTTTGGGTAAAAATAATGGCATAAGATGTAATTTTGAGATGTTGGGAGATGATAGTTAAAAATAGTGTAATTGATTTATTGCCTTTTATGAAAATTGATAAATTAGTTTGGGACGGACCTTTTTGAAAAAAAATAATAATAATTTTGGGACGGAATGAGTATATGAAATAATAAAAATTATTTAATGAATCATCATATTTTGAGTTCATGCGTTTAATATTTAATAAAGTGAAACAATAATAAAATACAAATCAGAAATGTATTCAAGAAAGTTTAACATGGAAAATAATGTAATTAGTCTTTTGGTGTGTATATAAATTAGTGGTGCTATTGATTATGTCACAAGAATTTTTTTCTTTTTTTTTTTTTTTAAGCATGCTCTCCAAAGTATGTTGGAAGTCATATCCATGTAGTTCTCCTTAAGGTAATTTCTTGAAAATCAAAATCACAAGTTTACGACACCTATATATAAAGTTACAGAGAAAATATGTTTAGGCTTGATTGGTATACTTTTGAAATAGTAAAAATAGCAGTGTGTTGATAATTTTAATAAAGAGATATGCTATAAAGTTGATTGGTATAATTATTTTAAAAAAAAATTATCAAATATTATATATTGATTGGTAGATCTAGTTAAAAAAGATATAATAATATATATTGATTGGTAGATCATATTAACCCGTAAAATAACACTTTAGAAGCCTGAAACTTACTCAAATGAGGGAAAGAGGTGGTATTATTTTTACAAAGGAAACAGTAATTGGGAAAATAAGTAAAGACTGGTCAGCTGATAACATCCTGGCCGAGACAAATCTTATATAAACTGGCAAACAGTTTCTTGTTTTAAATAAGTAAAGACGGGTCAGCTGATAACATCCGGGTCAAGACAAATCTTATATCAACTGGCAAACAGTTTCTTGTTAATTTTCAAAGAAGGGTGCTTTTAGGGGTTAACATGGTCTAACAATTAGGTCAATCGATAAATTAAACGTCATTCAAATTATGAATAAATTAAATTATATTTACAACATAATTTGAAGTGGGGCCATCAATTGCCCACCAACCCCCGTATAATGGTGGAATTTTCTGACTCTAGAAATTAAGACAAATGGAATTTTAGTGATTGAAAAGAGAAAATCATCAGAAGATTACGGACGTGATGTAGCTAGCTAGTAGGTAGTTGTTGCAAGTCGTGAATTTGGTTGAAGATGCTGCTTTATAACTTTGGAATACTCACTCACCCTTTTCAAAATGAGGAAATTAGTCATTGAAAAGGCTTCATAATTTATTTTTCTATAAAGGCAGTCAACACAGTGATGTACTTTATGCTACACAAACTATAACTTATTCATGTCCTAATATTTATATTATTAATTTATAATTTATAATATTTAATATTATATATGATACTCCCTCCGTCCCAGACTCGTGTTCCTGTTTACTATGTGCACGAATTTTAAGAAAAAATGATAAAGTGTTAAAGTGTAAGGGGTAAAATAGAGAAATATACTTTATTGTAAAGTAAAAATAATTTTATTAAGGTGCTAATTAAAGCACTAATAATCTACTAATTAAATGGTAGTACAAAATTACTGATATTTCAACAGTAATTTTCAGAGTTACAGATTTAAAATTTGATTGAACAGTAAAATCTTTAAAAAACACTCATAAATCTCGATTCCCTCCAAAGTTTCCCTCCTATTAGAGATTTCCCACCTAATTACTACAAAATATCCCTCCTATTACACATTTCAATCCTATTACAGCCTTAAAAGCCAACAAACCCTTCATAAATTCTGCAACACCATTACAGCCCTTTAAAACCATAAATACAGCTTCATAAATTCTGCAACAAGAAATAAATTCAGTGTTAGTTAAAGATGGTTCTACATTAAACATGGGAGCAAAAAAACAAAATTGTGCAACATTTATTAACTGAGTCGGTTAATGGTGTACCCATACATGGCAAGTTCAGAGAAGCAGGTTTGCTATTTGGGGTCTGTGATAGAACTGTCAGGAACATCTGGGAAGCTGCAAATAAGCAAAGGATTGACGGTAAGTCAGGTCATTTAGTGTCAAACAGAAAGGGAAAGCATATAAGCAAACAAGTGACTTTGGATGAAGAGAAGATACTAAGCATACATTGGACAGATAGGTCTACCATTAGAGACCTTGCAGAAGGACTGAATGTTAGTAAAAGCACAGTGGGAAGATGGATTAAAGAAGGCCTGGTCAAGACATATACAAATGTCATTAAGCCACTTCTTAAGACATCAACAAGTTTTCTAGGGTACAATTCAGTTTGAGTCACCTCTATTTAGATTGTTAAATAGTTATCTTTTTTTATTTAGGTGTAATTGTAACAATGTACAGGTGTTTTCCAGTAAAAGGTGAGCTTCTGGTCACGAGTTTGCCACTTGATTGGGCAATGTTTATCGATTTGGTAAGGGTACTAAGCCTTGGGTATCACTTCCCAAGGGCAAAGGTATCAAGTTGTCTATCATTGAGGAGGCTAGGAAGAGGTTTGTTGTCCAATCTGCAAATGCTTAGTTTATGTAATGAAATATCCTTTTGGGTTGTTTTAGGAGTGGCATCATGAGTTGAAGTTATCAGGATCCTATTATAGGTGATCTTTTAAGGTGAATTTGTGTTTTTCCATCCTTATTTTGGATATTTGTGGACCAATTTTACAAGTTTGAATATTATCCTTCGCAGCGTTTTGTTTCTGTAATTTTTATGATTCATGGATAATTTATTAGAACTATGTGTATTTTTGTGTAATTCATTGTAATTTTTTATTTTTAATTTGAATCTGGTTGTGAACTTTTGAACTGGATTCAGAAATTGCATTTTTTTATTGTTTAATCTGATTGTTGAGTAATTGATGCAACATTCACTTTGTACTTTGAATAATTCTAGAGTTATAGATGCAGATTTTTTTAGAATTTATGGGTGTGCAGATTCACTTTCTAATTTGAATAATTCTAAAGTTATAGATGCAGAATAATTTACGGGTGTGCAGAATTTTGAGTTGTGCAAAATATATTACTGGTGTGCAAAATTTTTGTTTACGGGTGTGCAATTTTTTTTTTACTGGTGTGCATAATTTTTAAATAAAATGACAGATGACTAAAAAAAACTAGGCTGTGCAAAAAAAATTCGGGTGTGCAGAATTTTTAAATAAAAAAACATAAAAGGAGAGATGATTAAAAAAGAAATTTGTGTGTGTAGATTTTTTTTAGCTAATATTAAAAAAATCAATTAAATAAAATTATAAATAATTAAAAATAATTAGTAAAATTTAAAATCTGAAATATGTAACTTTTTTGGGTTGAATTTTTGTTACTAAAAAAACAATTAATTAAAAAAATTTGGCTAAAAAAATTAATTAGATAAAAAAATATTCAATTAAAAAAGTTTAGTAAAATTCAAACTTTAAAATCTACCATTTTTAAATTTTTAAAACACAAAATACATAAAAATGTAGAGTGCTGAAAAATGTCAGATTTAAAAGACTGCACATGACTTCAAATTGGTGGTTGGAGAAATTAAGGGCATTTAAGTCTTTTCAACCTAATTTTTGGACCTAGGAGTAAGAGTTAAAAAGTGTGGTATTTAAGAGTAAGAACACTCTATAAATGACACCTCATTGTAATTGCACATTGATATTAATTGTGCACTGCCTTTAAGGTACACATAAATTATTTCATAAAATTTATATATTAATAAAAATTTGTAAAAATAAATGTCTAAATTAACATAATAAGTTTAATTTAAATTCTAAACATAAATAATTCCACGTTGAATTTTACTAACATTTAAAATCGTACATAGCACGAAAAATATACTAATTACTCATAAAGCAACACCAAGAACTCGCATCCTAATCTCCTAGATAACAAATTAAAATAAACCCAAATCACAAAACAAAATTAAAAATACCAACATTGGATTAATTAACTCATCAAACCAAACTCCTTATCAAATCAAGGATGAACAACCTCAACATTATACTCAAGAACAGCATCACCATTAGTAGTGTTCAAATAACTAGTATTAACAAAAACCACCCCTTGCGCCATCCTAAACTTCCGTCTCCCGCCCACCACCGCCATCTCACGGCGGCTCCCCTCCGTCACCGGATTCCTCGAAAAAACGCTCAGCGAGCTCCCTTTAAATTTCCCCGTCGTAAAACCCAAATCCACATACATAACCAAAGTCAAATCCTTGCCTTGACTTGACGACAGGTACATTCCCTGCGCATTTCCGACAACCTTCGAAGTTATCTCGGGCCCTTCCGTTAGTGGATCGTCGAGTGCGAAAACGGTCCCAAACGGCGTCGGATCGTTCGGCCTCGGCTTGTTCGTAGCCGAACCGGCTATTTGAACCGTCGTCGGTTTTTTCCCGCTGAGAGTGTCGTGTATGAAGAAACGGAGATGGGTTTTTTTTAGCTGGACCGGTTTGTACGTGTGGCTTTTGGAGTAGTACGAGTGCACTGGGAAAGGTGATACGGCGAGTACCAAAATCCAGGCGAATAGAATGGTTTTCTCCATTTTTTTTTTCTCCATTTTTTTTTATCTCCTAAGTCCTAATTGTTCAAGGATGCCTTGGTATTTATAATGGGTGATTGTGATTTTCCGATTTTATGTTGCATTAATCTGTAATATACTCCTATTCAATAATAAGAAATCTCCTTTATGATTTTAATCCTTTTTTTTAGTGCATTTACACTATATACTTATAGTGCATCTAGAATGCATGCAATTTGTTATACTAAAAGATGAAATTTATTTACATTGAACTGTTTTCATAATTTTAAAATGTATTATGAGTGCACGGTGCATCTGGATGCATATATACAAGACTTAACCATGTTTAATTGCATCATTTTGGATATGTGAGAGAGTAAATTGTAGGATCTGGTTTCCATCCTAAATTATATAACATTTAATGCATTTTTTTATAATATTTATGGTATAGAATAATCGATCATAAATTTATATTAATATATTTTTCATGTTTATCAATTAGACGTCTTGGGAATTAAGTATAGGATTTTATGTTTTAGTAGTATAAATAGGGACCTTATGATTCATTGTAATGCACCTTTGAATATTAATACAAATACATTCCCAAGATTATTCCTGCTTTTGAGACGTAGTCTCAATCTACGTCAACTTGCAATAATTAATCTTTTTCATTTATTTTTAAAGTTCAAACTGGCTTCGATATTGCATTTGATTTTGCAGATCTATTCACATATGTGACTGTATATATTGAGTGCAATGACAACTCGGGGCTAAGTGTTGTATTCAGGTGCACTCTTCAAATCCTCCAAACATGTTAAGTTGTTGAAGATATATTTTCATCCTAAAAATTATTAGGGTAGATTACGAATTGTCCTCAATAATTGTCTAAATTATCAATACAATCTTAAGATTTGAATAATTATATATCATATAGTCATAGAAAGACTATGAGTTGGTATGTTGTAACATTTGTTTATCGTGAAACTGATTTATTTTTTTACAGACATAGTCCTTCAGTTATCACGACTAATATCATTTTGTAATATAAGTCACACCCTTCAATTATCACTACTAATACCCCTATTGTAATATAAGTCACACCTTTCGATGTTATGCGCAATACTCTTTATAATAAAAAGTCGCACACTTCAGTTATCACAAATAATATCCTTTAGGCTTTAGTAATATAAATCACATTTTTTAATCAATTTTACAGATTTTTGTGTGAAACTTTACACCTTATGCCTTGTCATAAAAATATTATAAGTGTGGATTGTGGAATTGGCTATCGCGGAATGATTTGTTACTCCCTCCGTCCTAAGAGGACTGCAACACTGAAAACGGCACGCAAATCAAGGAAAAAAGTAAGGGTGTTGTGGGTAATTAAAAGTGAAGATGTTGACTTTTATTGAGTTTGAATTGAAATAAAGAAGGAATATGAGTGACAATTTTGAAAATAAAATGATGTTGTGAGGGTGTTAGTATTGTATGTTATTTCCATTTTTGGAGTGTTACAATAATGTTGGAACGTCTAAATAAGACAAGTGTTGCAGTAATCATGGGACGGAGTGAGTATATATCTAGCTTACTCAGTTTAACTTGCCTCACCTACAAAGTTTTTGAATTTGTAATTGCTATGTAAATGACGGTTTTTGGGAACGGGATCTCTCTTATTACTGATTTCCATTAATAAATACTTTCTTTATCGATTAAAAAAAAATACACTTATAGAAAGATTAAAAATTTGTTTGAAAAATCCATAAATACAAAAACCTTTCATTTATTGCATTTACATCATATTTGCATAATTGTTAGTTCTTGATTTTGTATTGATTATCAGTCAATGAATTTGTTGGTCATTCCATGGCGCATTTGGTAACTATACAAATAATGAGGTATTTGTATTAATTTTGAACAAATCTAACAAAAAAATGTAATACAGTTTGTAATCAGATAAAAAAAAATTTGTACAAGTTGCATATCAAAAAAATTATAATACAGATTGCGAATTTATATTATTTTTAAATAAATAAATAAAATTAGTTTCACAATTTACAGTTAAATCTTATTTGAATAGGATCCTCTATTTTCCTTTTTCTGTTTTGGAAAAGGATCCTCTTACAATTTAAACAAAAAAATTATATTAGTTCATGTTAAAAGTATCGTTATTTAGTGATTTTGGGGAAATAAACATATTAAATTAATTAAATATTTTTAAATAGCAATACTTTATATGCTAAAAGGTGACACTTGAAATTCACATAAATTTTTTCGAAAAAAAAAAAATTCACATAAAATCGAGTTCACAAGAAATTTACTCTTAACTTAAATTGTTCTTGTTCAATAATTGGGCAGAATGTTATGAGTGTGTTGTTGTAAGTCATTTTTTATAGAAAAATGATGTGGTTTTATTTATGACAACTTACAAACAAAATAATTACATGTAAAATATGACTGTAAATAACAAAAGTTTGTTGACCCAGTTCGTCAAAATTGACTACATCTGGGGGCGTTCCAAGCCAGGGATGTCATTGATAGATGAAAATGTACCGAATACAACATCACTTGTGACGAACACAGATTACATGTAGGATAGTGATTTGGAATATATGAGTGATTACTTGGAAATTTTCTGAACCTCTCTTATGATTTTTGAGGATCTATTTATAGTACTTTGACAAGCATGTGCTGGTTTGACAAGTATGAGCTGGTGATTTCGTATCATGCAAGAAATTATGTGAGGCTGCCACGTTTTATACACCGCCTATCTGGTCGCCATTTGTATTCATTTGCTTATAAAGCCTCCTACTTGTCGTCCAAATGGCTTGGTTTTAACTGGTGGCTTAGCTCTTATGTTCGCATCAACAAACCTGCTCCCAAATGATCATCCTGTTCGCTTTACGAAATGCGGTTGTAAACCTAGCATCTTTGCTCGACCAATTCCTCTGCTCGCCTATTTGACCATATCGAATTTTGCGGGCATTAGGGCGTAGTCCCTGGCGAACATGCAGGAATAATTATAGTGCTCGCCAGATTGGCGAGCACACTGGTATGGTCAAGGCTGTTGGGGAATAAGTTGCACGAATCTATTGGGATAAATATTTAAATACAAATTTAATTCTGATAGTTATTACTAGCATGAATTAATCCTATATTAATTCAAATAATAATTCAACAACAAATCATGCATATAAACAGTTCACGTAAATCCTACGCATGCGGAATTTCTACGAGTTTACGTAAACATACCTCTTGGAATGGTAATGGCCTCGTTGATTAAACACACCGAAAAACCTTCCCAAGTATTCCCTTAATCCTTGCTCGACAATCCGGTGGTAGGATGCTCGCGAACAATTAACAAAAAGAAAATAAACTTTGTTGCACCACCTTTGTGGATTTACTAATTTTTTCAGCACATGGAATTGTACTTGGGAATGAAAGAATCATCCCCTATTTATAGATGAGTGGTGGTCGAATTTTTAGGGGAAAAACCAATGTGGGAAAATCTTTTCTTGATCTCCAAGAAATCTTGAATATATCTCCTATATTCTTTTTCTCATAATTATAATATTCCACAAAAATCCCACCTCATCAAGTTATGGAGTATTTTCGAAAAATAGGGGCAAGAATCCAAGATTTGGATCTTCTTGAATTTATGAGATATTCTTGTATTTCAAGAAATACATATCTTTCATAATATCTTTTCAAGAAAATCAAGAAAATCAAGAAAATCTTTCTTTCCCCTTATTTTCAAATTTTCGAAAACTCTCTATGAATAACCAAGTGGGAGATTTCTTGAATTTAATGAGATAATCTTGTATTCCAAGAATACATATCTTCATTCCATAACAAAATTCAAAGAAAATCTTTCTCCCCTTTTAGTCCATAATTTTCAAAATTCATGGAAAAATAAGGCAACGATATTTATTTTATTTTAAACACATTTTTCAGTTATTGGACTATATGTTGGGCTACTTAGGGGCCTTTAGGAGAATTAATATTTGACCTTCCAATGGATCTTGAATTATCAATATTGAGCCACAATATTATTCAAGCCCATAAATATTAATTAATCCCACTACATAATTAATATTGCACTATCCATCTTAACCCATATTACAGTCAATATGGCTCCCGGTTATTATTTCCCATGTTTAAGATTATCTAGCCCATTAATTAATTCAAGCCACTGAAATAGCTTTTCATTAATTAATATCTTTTGTCCTTGGTTAAGGAACGGTTCAACATTATTATCCATACCGGAAACTAGTTCCACTTGCAAGATTTGGTATGATAAATATGAACCTCCCAAGGGGGCAAATCGAACAAGCGTACTTGCACACTATTCTCCGTATTAAATCTTAGCAATCACATGTGACCAATAATATTGCCCAAGATAAAAAGTATTGAATCTCGTTGATTCTCTACCCATGATAAGTCAAAGCAATAGTTACCAACTGTTGGGGAATAAGTTGCACAAATCTATTCGGGGTGAATATTTAAATACAAATTTAATTCTTATAATTATTACTAGCATGAATTAATCCTATATTAATTCAAATAATAATCCAACAACATATCATGCATATAATAATTCACGTAAAACCTACGCATGGGGAATTCTACGAGTTTACGTGAACGTACCTCTTGGGATGACAACGGTGTGGCTGATTAGACTAACTGAAAGAACTTCCCAAGTATTCCCTTAGCCCTCGTTCGACTATCCGGTGGAAGGATTCTTGTGAACGATTTAACAAAAGAAAAATAAATTATGTTGCACCACCTTTGTGGATTTACTAATTTTTCCAGCACATGGAATTGTACTTGAGAATGAAAGAATCATCCCCTATTTATAGAGCATGAAGTGGACGAAATTTTATGATAAAACAATGTGGGAAAATCTTTTCTTGATCTCCAAGAAATCTTGAATATATCTCCTATATTCTTTTTCCCATAATTATAATATTCCACAAAAATCCCACCTACTCTATTTTATGGTAAATTTCGAAAATATAGGGTGCCAAGTATCCAAGATTTGGATCTTCTTGAATTTATGAGATATTCTTGTATTTCAAGAAATACATATCTTCCATAATATTTTTTCAAGAAAATCAAGAAAATCTTTCTTGCCCCTTATTTTCAAATTTTCGAAAATCTCTTATGAATTAACCAAGTGAGAGATTTCTTGAATTTAATGAGATAATCTTGTATTCCAAGAATACATATCTTCATTCCATAACAAAATTCAAAGAAAATCTTTCTCCCAACTTATCCATAATTTTCGAATTTTTCTTGGAAAAATAAGCAACAATATTTATTTTATTTTAATCACCTTTTCAGTTATTGGACTATATGTTGGGCTACTTAGGGGGCCTTTAGGAGAATTAAGATTGGACCTTCTAATGGACCTTGAATATCTAATATTGAGCCACAATATTATTCAAGCCCATAAATATTAATTAATCCCACTACATAATTAATATTGCACTATCCATCTTAACTCATATTACAGTCAATATGGCTCCCCGGTTATTATTTCCGTGTTTAAGATTATCTAGCCCATTAATTAATTCAAGCCACTGAAATAGCTTTCCATTAATTAATATATTTTGTCCTTGGTCAAGGAACGGTTCAACATTATTATCCATACCGGAAACTAATTCCACTTGCAAGATTTGGTATGATAAAGCTTATGAACCTCCCAAGGGGTCAAATCGAACAAGCGTACTTGCACACGATTCTTCGTATTAAATCTTAGCAATCACATGTGACTAATAATATTGTCCAAGATAAAAAGTATTGAATCTCGCTGGTTCGCTACCCATGATAAGTCAAAGCAATAGTTACCAATCCCACGAGATCCTATTTAAGGAACGAAGATTAAGAAATAACGAACCACTGAGGTCTAATCTTCCTTGTTCAGTTCTGGAGAATTTATCCTCATGTAGGTCCTATTCAGTGCATCAGTCATGCACTAGTGTAATCTCTTGGTCAAGACAAGCCAATCTGAGCCTTACACTTCAACCTTTCACGATGGGTTGTTCGTTTCCATCTAGGTCGTGAATGGCGTACTTTTAGTTACAAGGGACTGTTAATTTAATCATCTGTGATCTGGTATCACTAAATTAACTACAATGTAACACGTACGACTTATTTGAACAGTTATGCAGTAAATATATGTAACATTCGATAATATTTAAAGCATCAGTGATAAATAATTTATTTCAGTAAATAAGTCCGAAATTCAGTTTTGATTATACAAAGTAAAAGCATACTTTCTAGTAAAATCCCAACACCAACCACACGTGATCCTATTTAAGGGACTAAGATTAAGAAATAACGAACCACTGAGGTCTAATTCTTCCTTGTTCAGTTCTGAAGAATTTGTCCTCCTGTAGGTCCTATTCAGTGCATCAGTCATGCACTAGTGTAATCTTTTGGTCAAGACAAGCCAATTTGAGCCTTACACATCAACCTTTCACGATGGATTGTTCATTTCCATTTAGGTCGTGAATGGTGTACTTTTAGTTACAAGGGAATGTTAATTTAATCTTCTGTGATCTGGTATCACTAAATTAACTACAATGTAACACATACTATTTATTGAACAGTTATGCAGTAAATATATGTAACATTCAATGTATTTAAAGCATCAGTGATAAACAATTTATTTCAGTAAATAAGTCCGAAATTCGGTTTTGATTATACAAAGTAAAAGCATACTTTCCAGTATAATCCCAACAAAGGTAACCAACACCCTGGCGAACACCTGTTCAGCGGACATGGTTATTTAATAATTTACCGATACACGTGTCCATCTGTCATGTAAAAAATAATTCGAGGTAAAAACACCGATCACAACAATACCCCCCAGCCGGGCCGCTTTGTATTCATCATGGGGGCCCGGCTGTCAGATATCTTGAGTGGGAAATCCTAAGTGTCGCCTCGACTTCTGTGATGGGTGTCTCGAGATTGGTCTTTTCTGTTGGACCCGAAGGGACTCCAATGCACGAGTCCCAAGGCGTACACAATCAGAGATTTCTTTTTTTGAATTTTCAAAATTTTGAAAATTAAGAAATCCAGAATCTATATAAAGGTCATTTTGCCACCTCAGCCCTTTTCCTTCCTTTCAATTCTTCTCTTTTCTTTCTCAACTTTTCGGCGAAATTTTTCCTTCCCGGCGAACGATTCTTCCAGGTAATTACTCTAATTTATTTAACTGCAATTATGTCTTTTTGTTCGATTTCCCTTGGCTCTTCGCTTGGCTCCGATGAGTCAGATCATCATGGGTTAGTTTCTTCATCTCGCCGTTCGAATATTCGGGGCATGACCAATTTTTCAAGGATCCCTGCTCCAGGACGAAGATCCGCCGGAAAATCCGGCTCCCATTTACCATTCTTTATTCGGATTCAGAAGAAGCCATTAATGAATTAGATTGGAAACTTGCCCAACCTAATTTTTTAGAAGATTCCGAAGAAGTTCTCCGATCACAAAGAAATACCGGGGTCTCATGCGATCATACTGCTTGCGACGTACACGCCGAAGGATCCGATGAGCATTCTGCTGACCTTGGGCACAATACTGAAGTTATAGGCGAGCAAGGGGTTATGCTCGGTCCTGGGCAAAATGTTGAGCCCGATGCTATGCCAGCTATTGAAATCTCGATCGGCCGCCCCCATAGTCCAACCTACGCTGAATACGACGCTCTCTATGACTTCGAGTGGCCCGAACAACCACATCGCGAAGGAATTGAAAATGAATACCCAGCGAGCAAAATCTCTAGTGTGATCGACACGGATATGCTCGGTCAATTGTATCGGAATTACGAAACTCTGAAAGATGTATTCTTCTGGATTCCTAGACCTGATGAGCGAGCAGATCAACCTCCTGAAGGGTGTGTAGCTGTGAATTTAGATATTATGGAAGTTGGCCTTCGATTCCCACTCCATCCGGTGATTACTCGCTTGCTCGTGGAGTAGAACATTACTATCACCCAGCTGATGCCAAATGGTTGGCACATGGTTATGAGTTTCTTAACACTGTTCGGCAAAACCAAACCCTTGTATTATCCTACTGCCGCAGACCTCACTTGCCTGGTTCACTTGACCCGACCTAGAGGCGAGCATGGATGGTTATATATGCAAGCGAACACCAAATGCAAAATTATTGAAGACGTGCCGAATAAAATCAAGGATTGGAAAGATAAGTTTTGGTTTGTTGGGGGCGACTGGAAAAGCCCGGCTTCCGAGTGTAATCCAAATGCTCGTCTAGATATCCCCACAGATTTCGGAGTTTGCCGGAGTAAGTAATTTATTTCTTTCCTTCACCCAGTGAACTGATATTAACTTATTTCTTCTGTTTCAGGGATTCCAGCAGCAACCGACAAGGAGACGAAAGATGGATTCTTTAGTAGTATTTGGCAAATCGAGGTTGAATCTTACTCTGAGCGCTCAGTGAAGACTCTGAACAGCGCTGATCAAAGAAAGAAAGGCGGCTTGTACGTGCCTCCACACCATCTGGTCGCCCTTAATCCTGCTGGTAATCTTTAACTTTTGCTATTATTATACTTTTCTCTTAGGTATCGCCTTTAATGAATTATGTCTTTTCATAGCTCTTCCTGCTGTTACCATTGTTGTTAGCACTGCCGAACACACTGAAATGGCTCGAAGCAGAAAACCTAGTGAGATGGCAAGAATTCAGGCTGAACGGGAAGCGCAGAGAGCTCTCCAAAGTGAATGGAGCAAACAAAAAAGAACTATTCGGTCAGTCGAGCATGGGACGAGCGAGCAGATTCCCTCACCCAAAAGGTCTAGAAGGCTATCCAGCGAGCACAATCCTGTTACTCGGGAGGACCCCCAAACTATTGTGGAACAAATCTCGTTTATTGAAATAACCAAAAATGCACCTTCGTTAATCACCCCCATTACTCACACTGCTGATGCCAGGGCAAGCGAATCTACACCACCCCCCTTAAGTCCCAAAGTTTGGGCCCCTTCAAGCTCTCAAAACCGCTCTCTTGATGACAAATCGTTTCTGGGATGGGACCCTGCACGGGTGGACAGGTAAATTTGTTCACTTCTTTTGGGTGTTTCTTTTTTCCATTTTGATCGTTCAATTCACACGGTTGTTTTACATTTTACAGGCTTAATAGGATATCACCCCTGATGCCAGAATTGAAAGACTATTACTTCTCTCCTACTGTGTGTAATATTCCGGGCGTTCCTGACCACGACCAGAGAGCATGCGAAACTCCTATCCGAGCATGGACGACTGAGCTTGAAGATGCAATCAATGGGCCAACGTCGCTAGAGACAATGCGCTTGGGTTTAGTGCATCAAGGCCGATCCCTGGTTCTTCTGGAAAATTCTTACTCAAGGATGGCCAAAGTTCATGCCCAAAATGTGAAACTTGTCTCAAGTTTTCAAGAAAAAGCTATCGAGTTGAATAAGGCTCGTGAAGAAATGAAATCGGCTCAAGATGATGCACGCTTAGCCAAGGAAGAAATGTGTCAAGCTCAAGGAGAATTGCATCGGGTTCAAGAAGAGTTGCATCGGATTCAAGAGGAGTTACGTTGTAACCGGGAAGAAGTGCAGAGTATTCGGAAAATCCAAGACGAGCAGAATATTGAACTCCAAAAGCTTAAGTCTGAGAATGAGACTTTGGAGCACGAGAAAGTTTTGCTCGCTCAACAACTCCTCACAGCTGAAGAAACTAACACTCGACTGGGCCTTGAAAATTCAAAAATGCGCACAGAGGAGTATGTCGACTCGATCTCTAACTTTTCCTATATCTGCGCCTTCGTCGATGCTCTCCGCGCTGCTAGGCAAACCCTTTCAACCGACCAGATTGCTCCACTCAGAAACACTCTTGAGAAATATATGTCTGATAACCCTCCTGACCGTAATCTGCCAATAGCTGATCTAAATGACTTGTGTGATTTCTCCCACCTTCCTGCCGGGATTGAAATTGAAGATCTCCAAGGAGGAGATTTTTGGGATGCAAGGGGACCTTGCGATTTACTACTGCATAAGCAGTGGAGAATGTGAAGTGGCAACCATGACTCTGCCGAGCATCTTGAGCCCGTAGCGAGCACCAACCTGTGCTCGGAGTGACACTACTCCGTCTGGAAGAAAATACTTCCCCCGATTTGGATTGGCTTTTCCAAATCGAAGCCAAAGTATTTAGCCCCGCGATGGAGATGCGAGATTTAGAGCTCGTACAAGAGCAGAAGCCGAGACACTTGATTGAATCAGCAAGATCATTGCTGATCTTGGTGTCGGAGATTGCGTCTGGAGACATACCAAAACAGCCAATCTTTGGAAGCGAATTTTACTATAGAGTTTCTGTAGTAATTTTTTCCTTTTTCTGTATTTTTCCTCCTCTTCTTTGGCTATCGACATACCTATTTATACTACTACACCAAACAAGTGATGATCTCGCTAGTTGGAGCTGGACTTCTTACTTTAAATCCTCATATTGACATCTGTCCCTGTCTTTGCCAACTCTAACTAAGGAATCGACACGTACCTCATTTGATTGCCACTGGTTCTCACTCTATTTTGACACGTAGCTTTTACTCTTAATACTACTGACCAAACTCCTTTTATAAGATTCTCGAGTTCTGTGCTCGACTCCTTGTGCTCGCCCTTTGTGGTCGCCATGCTCGTCCTAGACGAATGTTCACTCCTGGCTGATTTTTTTTATTTTTTTTTAACCACAAGTCTGTACTCTAAACTCTGATAGATCATGCTCGCCCCTACTGATAATATTTTTTCAGATTTGACGCATTCCATGAATAGGAAAGCGGAGCTCCATTCAAGTCTTCTAAATCATACGCCACATTTGACAAGCGTTCTGTCACTCTGAATGGACCCTCCCATACTCGACCGAGCACACCACCTGGCACCCCCGTTGCTCGTCTTAAAAATAGCTCGCCAACGTTGAACCTACGAGTTCGGACTTTGGAATTGTAAAATTTCTCAGACCTTTGCTTATACATAGCATTCCTGAAATTGGCCTCCAACCGTCTCTCCTCCAATAGATCCGCACTTAGGGAAAGCGCCTGGCGTTAATGTGTTCACCGAAACTCATTGTCCGATGGCTCGGAATTTTTATCTCCGCAGGTATAACAGCTTTCGTACCAAATGCTAGAGCGAACGGGGTTTCCGCAGTTGATGTTCTGAAAGTAGTACGGTATGCCCATAATATTTCTGGTAACTCTTCAGCCCATCCTCCACCCTTAGAATTATCAAGTTTAGCCTTGAGGGTATGCTTGATAATTTTATTGACAGCTTCAACTTGTCCGTTTGACTGGGGATAATACGGAGTAGAATAATGTTTTTTTATCCCCCAACGAGCACAATTCTGTCGAAATTCACTTCCATCAAACTGTTTGCCATTATCCGTTACCAACGATTGGGGAAGCCCAAATCTACAAATGATATTCTTCCAAACAAAATTCCACATTCTTTGTTCGGTGGCCTTTACAATGGCTTCGGCTTCTGCCCATTTAGTGTAATAATCAACAGCGACCACAGCGTACTTTACCCCCGACGTGCCAGTGGGAAACGGGCCAATCAAGTCGATTCCCCATTTGGCAAACGGCCACGGGCTATAAACGGATACTAATTCTTCAGGTGGGCTATGGATAAGTGGGGCGTATACCTGACACTTATGGCATGCGCGAGCATTAGCGAATGAATCTTTCTTAAGTGTAGGCCAGTAGTACCCTTGTCTGATTGCTTTATATCAATGTTTTAAAAACCGGAACCGGAAGTTGAGCCGGACGACCCCAAAAAAAGGTTGGACCGGGGTCAGATCGGTTGGACCGGATTGAGCCGGTGTGACGTCATAATAAATATTATATATATATATAATATGCATAATTAAAAAAAAAAGAGTATGATAAATGAATATAAAGTATCTAAAGTCACTTCAAAGTTCAAGGTAACATCATTAGGCTCAACTTTACTCTTAAGCATTTCATCAAACACCTTCAATGCATCATCAATCATCCCATTCTTCACATTCCCATCAATAATACTAATCCAAGAAACCACATTCCTCACCTCACTCATAGAAAACTCTATTCCCACACAGTGGCGGATTCAGGATAATCAATTTGGGGATGCAATTATTTTTAAATAATATTCACTATGTATTAAACTTGTTTATCCATTTTCTCCAAAAAATATATCTCAAACTTACCATTTTCCATCAAAGAGAATAAAGTAACTACATCTCTTTCAATTATCCATCTGAATTACATCCCATTTCATTACTTTTACCCACAAAAAGTAATTTACTTTAATAATAAAGCAAAAAAGGTTACAATATTTCCAACCAAAAATAATTTTACCACTCTAAATATTAATAAATAATTCTCACATTAAAACTCGTGCTAAAAACAAACGGATAAATAAATTTAGAACGAAAGTAGTATTAATTACTTGATATTTAAAATTTCAGAGATCAATACTAAAATATATAGTATTGAGATGATATTATAATTTTTATTTTTATTTTTTGACAGAGGAGATGATATTATAATTACACTTGAATTCATTAAATCTATTTTTTTAGAAACCTTCTAAAATAACATTTTAAAATTTGGAGTACACTTAAATTCTTTTTAAGAAAAATACATATTAATTGTATTTTATAAATGAAAAATGAAAAGCAAAGCCCCAAAAAATTGATAAATGGGTTGGGCTGAAAAAAAACAAAAAAAGGGCCAGTTAAAAAACCTAATCTTCTCTCTCCCTTCATTCAGTCATTCTCCAGTTTCTTCTTCAATCGGCGCCGTCGCCCGCCAAGCCATCCACCACCTGACCACCTCTCACGCCACCCGCTCTCTTTCTTCCCCAGATATCAGAATATCAGGTAACTCTCTTCTCTCTCTCTTTTTTAGCCCGGAAATATTGAACTTATAAATTTGGCCTTAAGCAAACAAAATTTAGCTCAAGCAATTCCATAGAATAGAGATCATATATATATATATATATATATATATATATATATATATATATATGCAAGTGTATGTTTTCATAAAAAATAAATGAAAACCGGTCAAAACCGCCGGTTTAACGGTTGACCGGTTTCCGGTTTTGATCGGTTTTTCCGGTTTTCGGGGTAGCGATTTTATATACCTCTATTGGACCGGTTTAGGGCGGTTCACCGGTCGGACCGGTTCGACCGGCCGGTTCGATCGGCCGGTCGGACCGGGTTTTTAAAATATAGCTTTATATGCTAGAACAAGTCCACCTGTATGGTTTCCGCATACCCCATCATGAATCTGCTCCAGAATCACATGACCTTCTTCGGGAGTAAGACATTTCAATAATGGCAAAGAAAAACTTCTTTTGTACAAATGCCCGTCTAGGATAGTGTACCGAGCAGCTTGTAATCTGAGGCGAGTAGCTTGTGCTTTATTTTCAGGAAGAAAACCATTTTGTAGGTAATTTAAAATCGGGGTCATCCATGTTTCTTGTTCACCAGTTATATGGGCGACCACAACTCTGGGAACTGATTGCGAACAAGTCGTGACGACCACAATATCTGTTGTGTTCGTCACTCCTTCTGTTGTTGCCAATCGTGCCAAGGCATCAGCAAATGAATTATCCAATAGTGGTAACTGTTCAATGTAAACTTGTTCAAACTGCTCAAGCAGTTTCTTTGCTAGTTGCTGATATTGTACTATATGTTCGCCCCGAGCTTCAAACTCGCCTAATACCTGGTACACAATTATCTGAGAATCGCTATAAATCATAAGTTTTTGAATTCCCATTGCCATAGCCATATGTAATCCAGCGATCAATGCTTCGTATTCGGCTTCATTATTTGTGGCTGGGAAATCAAAACGGATGGCTGTCGTAAAGGTTTGTCGGGTTGGGCTGATGAGAACCACGCCCGCTCCAGCTCTCGAACTTGTTGACGAACCATCCACATACATATGTCATGGTTGATCAATGCCTTTCTCCGGCAACTGCGGATATGTCAATTCAACCATGAAATCAGCCATAGCCTGGCCCTTCATTGCTGTTCGTGTTGGGGAATGAGTTGCACAGATCTATTCGGGGTGAATATTTAAATATAAATTTAATTCTTTAATTATTACTAGCATGAATTAATCCTATATTAATTCAAAAAATAATTGCAACGACATATCATGCATATAAAAAGCCACGTAAAACCTACGCATGCGGAATCTACGGGTTTACGTGAACGTACCTCTCGGGATGGCAGTGAATTCGGTTGGACGGACTAACCAAAAGGACTTCCCAAGTATTCCCTTAGTCCTTGCTCAACTATCCGGTGGAAGGACACTTGTCGAACAATTAACAAAAGGAAAAAAATAAACTTTGTTGCACCACCTTTGTGGATTTGCTAATTTTTCCAGCACATGGAATTGTACTTGGGAATGAAATAATCATCCCCTATTTATAGGTGAGGAGTGGTCGATTTTTTCAGTGGAAAAACAATATGGGAAAAGACTTTTCTTGATCGCCAAGAAATCTTGAATATATCTCCTATATTCTTTTTTCCCATAATTAAAATATTCCACAAAATCCCACCTCCTCAATTATTATGGAATTTTCGAAAAAATGGTCTTGCAAGATTCCAAGATTTTGATCTTCTTGAATTTATGAGATATTCTTGTATTTCAAGAAATACATATCTTCCATAATATATTTTCAAGAAAATCAAGAAAATCTTTCTTGCCCATTATATTCAAAAATTTCGAAATACCTTCATGAATAACCAAGTGGGAGATTTCTTGAATTTAATGAGATAATCTTGTATTCCAAGAATACATATCTTCATTCCATAACAAAATTCAAAGAAAATCTTTCTCCCAACTTATTCATAATTTTCGAAAATTTAGAGGAAAAATAAGCAACAATATTTATTTTATTTTAATCACCTTTTTCAGTTATTGGACTATTGTTGGGGTACTCAGGGGGCCTTTAGGAGAATTAAGATTGGACCTTCTAATGGACCTTGAATATCTAATATTGAGCCACAATATAATTCAAGCCCATAAATATTAATTAATCCCACTACATAATTAATATTGCACTATCCATCTTAACCCATATTACAGTCAATATGGCTCCCGGACATTATTTCCCATATTTAATATTATCTAGCCCATTAATTAATTCAAGCCACTGAAATAGCTTTCCGTTAATTAATATCTTTTGTCCTTGGTCAAGGAACGGTTCAAACATTATTATCCATACCGGAAACTAATTCCACTTGCAAGATTTGGTATGATAAAGCTTATGAACCTCCCAAGGGGCAAATCAAACAAAGCGTACTTGCACACGATTCTTCAGTATTAAATCTTAGCAATCACATGTGACCAATAATATTGCCCAAGATAAAAAGTATTGAATCTCTTTGATTAAGCTACCCATGATAAGTCAAAGCAATAGTTACCAATCCCCGTGATCCTATTTAAGGGGCGAAGATTAAGAAACAACGAACCACCGAGGTCTAATTCTTCCTTGTTCGATTCAAGAATTTATCCTCTTGTAGGTCCTATTCAATTGCATCGATCATGCACTAGTGTAATCTCTTGGTCAAGACAAACCAATCCGAGCCTTACACCTCAACCCTTTCGTGATGGGTTGTTCATTTCCACCTAGGTCGTGAATGGCGTACTTTTAGTTACAAGGGACTGTTAATTTAATCTTCTGTGATCTGGTATCACTAAATTGACTACAATGTAACACGTACGAATTATTGAACAGTTATGCAGTAAATATATGTAACATTCAATCATATTTAAAGCATCAGTGATAAACAATTTATTTCAGTAAATAAGTCTGGAAATTCAGTTTCGATTATACAAAGTAAAAAGCATACTTTTCAGTATAATCCCAACAGTTCGCGGGGCGAACGTAATGCCAAACTGGCCTAACTCCACCTCCCACTTGAGCAACCTGCCTGCAGTATCTGGTCGATGAAGTACTTGACGCAATGGGAAAGTGGTTAACACCTCGACTGAGTGATCGAAAAAATACGGCCGCAGTTTTCGGACACTCATCACGAGAGCATACGCGAGTTTTTCCAGTGGAGGGTACCTTGAGTACTTGACTTACATAATAAACAGGCAAATGTGTAGCACACTCTACTCGAACTAGCACAGCGCTGATTGAATGTTCTGAAGCAGCCAAGTATAAATAAAGATGCTCGCCTGGAACAGGTTTAGATAACGTTTGGGTTTCCGTAAGATATTGCTCTAGTGATTCAAATGCATTTTGGCAATGTTCTGTCCACTGAAATCTCCCTTTCTTTAGTGCATCAAAGAAAGGTTTACACCTATCTCCGGTTCGTGATATAAATCGGTTTACGGACGCCAAACGTCCAGTTAACTTTTGAACCTCTTTCACACTTCTGGGTGCTTGCATGTCGAGCATAGCCTGAATCTTCGATGGGTTCGCCTCAATCCCCCTTTGACTGACCATATGCCCGAGGAATTTTCTTGAATGAACCCCGAAGCTGCATTTCTTCGGGTTTAACTTCATGTTATACGCCCGGAGAATATCAAACATTTGTGTTAGGTGAATAATGTGGTCTTCTTTATGCTCGCTTTTGACCACAATGTCATCAATGTAAACCTCGACCGTCCGTCCTATGTGTTCGTCGAACATCTTGTTCACCAGCCTTTGATATGTGGCTCCGGCATTCTTTAATCCGAATGGTATGCGCTTCCAACAATACATATTCTTTTCATTGCAAAAAGTTGTATTCTTTTGATCATCAGGATGCATGGGAATTTGGTGATACCCAGCAAATGCATCCATGAATGTCATGAGCTCATGTCCTGCTGTGCTATCGACCAAATAATCAATGTGCGGCATCGTAAAATTATCTTTTGGGCATGCCTTGTTTAAATCGGTAAAATCTATGCATAACCTCCAAGTTCCGTTTGATTTTCGGACAATCACTGGATTAGCGAGCCATCTTGGGTACTTAACTTCTCGAATCAACTTATTGTCAAGCAACTTTTTAATTTCAATATCCAGAGTTGCATACTTCTCCGGACTGAATTTCCTCCGCTTCTGGGTTATTGGGATCTGTGTTGGGTCAAGATTGAGAGAATGACATGCATGTTTAAGATCAATGCCAACCATGTCCTCATGTGACCACGCAAACACATCCAAATTTTCTCGAAGATATGCGATCATTTCTGCTCGGAATGGTTCTGGTAATTCAGAACCAATGAATAACTCCAATTCCGGTCTGACCGGGTCGACCATGACAGATTCCAACTGTTCAACAGGCGTTGCTCGCCTCTTTTTTTTCTTCCACCAAGGATCTTCGATCGACCCCCGGTGCTCATCTTCTGCCTCCATAGGATCAAAACCTATACGAGGCTCCAAATTTGGTAGTTCGTTTGGTAGATCGATACTCATTAGATCCGAAATATGTATGGTCGTCCTGGGTTCTGTGCTCGTCCGGGGAGATGTGCTTGGTGGGGGAGAGATGCGCGTCTGGGGCAATGTGTTCGCCTATTGGCTTGATTCTCCGATCTCCCATGTTCGTTCCATCATGTTAATAATATTTTGCTTTTCTGGTACGCATGATAACAAACAATCTCGAGCTTTTTTCTGGTCGCCCTTTACACTACCCGCCCCTTCTTGGGTTGGAAACTTAACACAATAGTAATAAGTTGAACATGCAGCCTTGAAATCCTAAATAAATGGGCGACCTAGAAACCCGTTATAAGTAGACGGAGCATCGACGATTACAAAATCTAGCATTCTAGTTCGTCGAATCTCTGGATTATTAGTCGATTCTAATTCAACTCCTAACCTGATCATACCATATGGTCGGGTTACAGATTCCCCAAAACCCATTATGGTATGATCACAAGGCTCGATGTAACCACTAAGATCGCCAACTTATTTCTCCATCTGGTGCAGAGTGTTGACGAACAAAATGTTCCCATACGCCCCGGTATCTACCAGAAGTCGATGTACTTTTAGCCCAAGGAGTCAGGCGCTTATGGTTAGTGAATCATTGTGAGGGGTGATGATACCGTCGAGGTCATCATCTGAAAACAAAATTTAGTGAGACGTTGGTGTGCTAGCTGACGTGTTCGCCACGTTCACCTGATGTATGATTTGTATGGCACGCATTTCCATCTTCTTTCGTCTGTTCGATAGCGTCGGTACCTGTTAGCATCCACCCACTGGCCCATAGTCTGGGCGAATCATGTTGATTTCTTGACTCTCCCGAACTCTGCTCATGGTAGGAGCTCCTTTTTTGGGTAATTCTAACTTCTTGCGGAATTCTTCTTGATCACTATCAGATACCTCTTCTGCCTTACGTTTACCCCTTCGATCACCAGATTTTTCATTTCGGGAGTCTCTGTTCGTTGGTTTTTGAGGAACTGAGTAAGACGATTCTCTTCATATAACTTCCAAAGTTGACGAAGTAAATCACGACATTCATCAGTATTATGTCCGATGTACTCATGATATGTACAAAACTTGGAAGCATTGAGGCGATTTTTATCTCTTATGATTCTTCGAGGCTTCTTTAACATGTCCCGATCTTTGATTTGATTATATACTGTTTCTGCAGAAACGCCTAGAAGACTGCGTAGTGCATGTGTTTTGCTCCTTCTTCGAAAGGTTTAAAAGATCCTGGGGGTTTATACCCCCCCTCATTTACTACTCTTTTACCAACGACCACTCTTTTTGTTGCTACCTCTTGGCCTAACCGGGACTGGGCGAGCAGATCTTGCATAGCTATGATCTTGGCTGCTCGCTCTCGAAATTCGGCATATGTGTTCGGCCAATCCTGATGCATGGATTTCCACATATCCGTATTTAAAGTCAAACCCCCCACCACCATGAGAATTTTAGCATCCTCTTCAACCGGAGCTCCATCATATAAACATTTGTCAAACCTTTCAATATATGCTCGATCTGATTCACCCTTTAGCTGGGAAAAATGCGTCAACCTTTGCTTTGGTGCTGGGCGAGCACACATAGATGAAAAGTGGGATTGAAATTTTTGTCCCAATTGTGTGAAGGACGTGATGGATGCAACTGGCAAAGTTGAAAATCACCTGTGTGCCCGGTCACCCAATGTCATGGGGAAAGATCGACACTGAGTTGCGTCAGTAGCGCCCATAGCGATCATATAATCTGAAAATTTACTGAGGTGAACATGGGGATCCGACTCTGCATCGAACATGGGTATGGGTGGTCGATTTTTTGCCATCTTTTCTTGTATTTCCGCCGACATGATCGCGGGAGCAGGCGGCGAGCACGGGATTTTGTCCGCTCGGGGGGAGCCCTTTAGTGGCCGCCAAATCGGCCTGCAAACTTTCTATCGCCTTCTGCATCTCAACGAACCTTGCGGAGCTAACTGATCTGGAACGAGGTTGGATTCCATCTTGAGGACCTGGTCGGTCATGCTCATGATGGGACAGTCCCCCTTTCCGGATTGGTTCTCGATTTCCCATTTGATGGTGAATGAATAATTTAGTTCCAACTGACTTTTCGGGATCTTGAGGTCGTTCATGATGTGAACGATCATGACGTTCCACTTGGGTCATTGTGTTCGCTCGATATTTCTTTCCAGGATCTCGATGTCTATGCTCGCCAATTCGTTCTTTCGCCAGTACTCTCAAACGTTCAAACGCTGATCGTCTGGTCTCTTGCGGCTGTTCTTCATTCGACTGACTTCCTGCCTCTTTTTCAGTCTGTTTTTGTGTAGCTTTCTTTTTTACTTGATCGTTATCAAGGGTTTGCGAACGTCGATCATTATCATCTTGAATTCTTAACTTGGCCAACTCTTTTTAGGTTCTTTCTTTCTATGCTCTCAGCAAGAAAGTAATAGCTTTTGTTGTTGTTGTTGGATCGCTGGCAATTTCTTCCAGCCTGATGGTTTCCATGGTCTCATTTTCTTGAGGTTGTGCTTGAATTTCTTTAAAATTGTGAAATAGGCTATGTCTCGATTTCTCTGTTTGAGTATTCCTAGATTGAGGCATTATATTTCTTTTTTCTGCCTCGGCTATCTACTGGTTAGTTTTTTCGGCTCAGAGGTCTGATAACCCTCCTTCTAGCGCCAATTGTTGTAAGTCATTTTTTATAGAAAAATGATGTGGCGTTATTTATGACAACTTACAAACAAAATAATTACATGTAAAATATGACTGTAAATAACAAAAGATTGTTGACCCAGTTCGTCAAAATTGACTACATCTGGGGGCGTTCCAAGCCAGGGATGTCATTGATAGATGAAAATGTACCGAATACAACATCACTTGTGACGAACACAGATTACATGTAGGATAGTGATTTGGAATATATGAGTGATTACTTGGAAATTTTCTGAACCTCTCTTATGATTTTTGAGGATCTATTTATAGTACTTTGACAAGCATGTGCTGGTTTGACAAGTATGAGCTGGTGATTTCGTATCATGCAAGAAATTATGTGAGGCTGCCACGTTTTATACACCGCCTATCTGGTCGCCATTTGTATTCATTTGCTTATAAAGCGTCCTACTTGTCGTCCAAATGGCTTGGTTTTAACTGGTGGCTTAGCTCTTATGTTCGCATCAACAAACCTGCTCCCAAATGATCATCTTGTTCGCTTTACGAAATGCGGTTGTAAACCTAGCATCTTTGCTCGACCAATTCCTCTGCTCGCCTATTTGACCATATCGAATTTTGTGGGCATTAGGGCGTAGTTGTTGGGGTTATACATGAAAGTATGCTTTTACTTTGTATAACCTATGTATTAAACACTTATTTACTGAAATAAATTGTTTATTATTGTTGCTTTAAATATGATTGAATGTTATATATATTTATTGCAAACCGTTCGTAGCACGCGTTACATTATAGTTAACGTGGTGATACCAGATCACAGAAGATCACGTTAACAGTTCCTTGTAGACGAGTGCGTGTTTCACAACTTAGATAGATCCGAACAATCTATTGGTAGAAGTTGATGTGTAAGGCTCAGATTGGCTCGTCTTGACCAAGAGATTACACTTGTATTTTCGATGCGCTGAAGCGGACCTACAGAGAGGATAAACTCTTTCGCACTGACTTAAGGGATGAAGAGTTAGACCTCAGTGGTTGTTGATTTCTTAATCTTTGTCAATTAATAAGGACTGTGTGTGATTAATAGTTATTGTTTTGACTTATAAATGGGAAGAGAATCATTGAGACTTCGATACCCTATATCTTGGGCAATAATATTAATTAAACGACAGTTGCTAAATTAATACAGAGAATCGTGTGCTTGCAAAAGTCTTGCTTGATTGGTCCCCTTGGTGGGCCCGGAACCTTTATCATACCAAATCTTGCAAGTGGAATTAATTTTCCGGTATGGATAATAAAGTTTGGCTGTCCTTACTCCAAGGATAAAGATATTAATTAATATAAAGTTTTTCAGTGGCTTAATTAATTAATGGACTAAATAATCTTAAACACGGGAAATAATAACTGGGAGCCATATTATCGTAATATGGGTTAAGATTGGATAGTGCAATATTAATTATATAGTGGTATTAATTAATATTAATGGGCTGAATTATATTGTGGCTCAATATTGAAATTCAGAAGTCCATTGGAAGGTCCATCTTAATTCTCCTAAAGGCCCCTCAAGTAGCCCAAATTATAGTCCAATAAATAAAAGGTGTTTAAAATAAAATAAATTTATTGTTGCAATATTTCCTCAAATTTTCAAAAATATTAAAGAAAAGAGGGAGAATGATTTCCTTGAAGAGATTTTATGGAAAGGAGATAATGTATTCTTGGAATACAAAATTATCCTATAAATTCAAGAAAACTCCCACTTGGCTTCTTTAATAGTAAAGTTTTCGAAAATCTTGAATAAGAAAGGGAAGAAAGATTTTCTTGATTTTCTTGTAAAGATTTTATGGAAGATATGTATTCTTGGAATACAAGAATATCTCATAAATTCAAGAAAGATCCAATCTTGAAATTCCTTCTAGTAATTTTCGAAAATATAGGCAAATAAAGGGTGTGAGATTTTTGTGAAAAATACACATGGAAAGAAGAATATATTGGATATATTCAAGATTTCTTGGAGATCAAGAAAAGATCTTTCCTAGCCCTAATTGTTCCAAAATTTTCGAACCCCCTCTTATTATAAATAGGGGATGAATTTTGCATTCCCAACTAGTGTTCCATGTGTTGGAAATATTAGAAATCCACAAAGGTGGTGCAACAATATTTTTATTTTCCTTGTTTTATAAATCGTTCATCGAAGGACCTTCCACCGGGGTTATTGGACGAGGACTTGGGAATACTTGAGAAGGACTTTTGGTGGGTATCCAGATACTTGATCTTGTCTGTCTCAGATCGTCTCTCCAACGGGTACGTTTACGTAAACTCCTAGAAATTCCGCATGCTAGGATCTTTTTCGTGAAATCTTATTTGCATGTCGTTGTTGGTTAATTATTATTTGAATTCACTTAGGTAAATTCATGCTAGTAATAATTGTTAATTTAAATTTGTGTTTATGAGATCATCCCGATAGATCCTGGCATATGTTATCACAACAGTAGTCCCTGGCGAACATGCAGGAATAATTATAGTGCTCGCCAGATTGGCGAGCACATTGGTATGGTCAAGGCAACCAACACCCTGGCGAACACCTGTTCAGCGGACATGGTTATTTAATAATTTACCGATACACGTGTCCATCTGACGTGTAAAAAATAATTCGGGGTAAAAACACCAATCACAACATGCGTGTTACTACAGCTTCTGTAAATAGAAAAAAAACCAAAAATTATTTTGTGACACTATCTCACAAGATATCATCTCAACAAAAGATAAAAATCTAACGATAAAACAATTTTATTGAACTAATTCATAACTATCACTTTATAGTGTAACCACTAATACTATTGAATGAAACAATTAATATTAACAAATTAATATGTTTTAATGCAACTAATACTTTTTAAAAATACACATAAAATATAAACGAGTACAACGTTGAAACTTGTTTACATAATACTTAGCCTTGACAGTAATACTAATGTAACAACAAATACATTTTTTTATAAAATCTATTTTAAGATCTTATAAGTTGTTACAAATCTCCTATTACACTTTTTGAGCTCCTCCTAGCTAGCAACAACAGAGGGCGGTCTCCTGACCTTTGTAGCTCGTTCAAAGGCGTGCGCAATTTCAATTAGCTTTGCCTCGCTCCCTCTCAACCCTCCAAAACAGACCCCAAATGGCATCCCATCGCTCTCGTATCCAGCTGGCACGGTTATTGCTGGACACCCTCCAATTGCATAAACAGGACAAGCCCGAGAACCCGGTGTCACCACTGCATCCAACTCGTGTTCCTTCATTAATTTCTCAAGTCCGTCGTGTGAAAGATTCGCCAAATTTTCCAGAATGCCCTTCTCGTGTTCACCTAATCCGTTAGTCTTTTCAGCCTCTGTGAAGGATTTCTGATCATACTCCGTAAGCTTTTCCTGAAAAGCATCAAAATGGATCAAGAAACAGGGTACGAACTTAGATATATAATCCAAGTTCAACGAAAGATGTCATATACAAGGCAAAATTTCTACCCTGGTGCAATTTTGACCAAAGTTTGGCCCATTCATAAAAATAACTAAAATATATAATCATAAGTTAGTTCATATGAAGAAAAGTATTCGTTCATACACAAGAAAGTATTAGTATTTTATTCAATATATCACTTGCATTTTTATTTTTTTTATCATCTCACTTGAACTTAACCACTTTTTTCTATGATTCACAAGAAAATATTTTAAAAAATAAAAAAACAATTTGGTTGAGGTTTTATAGTCAAACTTGCACCAGTTGCAGAGTACTACTAGTGCGCCGAGGGGCTACTCTATACACAATTGAGAACACACAAGAAACAAGAGGCGGGAAAGGAGATACATACCAATTCAGCATTATTCTCATTGAAGGCAATGATATCTGCTAAAGAACGCACTGGAGAATTCTCCAGTTGTTTCAGGTAACCATTTATACTTGTCTTGAAATCAGCCATCATGATGCAAATTTCGCCACTATGTTGAGGATTCAGAATCGTTTCAATATGATCTATCGTCAAGTTGTCTATTACCTGTGCACCTCTATCCCTTTGATTACCATATGTCAGGATTCAGGAAATAATTCAAAGTGCAGGCATACATTAAGAAAATTAAGAGGTGAGATTCCGGAATACCTGAATGTATTAATATGAAGCCCAAAAGCCTCAAGTTCAGAAGTATTTTGTATTTTTTCGACAAACGGATGTCTAACAATGCCAAGCCTCTTTCCTTGAAGACCATTTTCGTTAAGAAATTGTTTGTACCCACCTTCAGGAATAAATTTAGCTGCCTCTATTGTTGCTTCATCATTAGGGTCCGGACCTGCTATTACATCAAGCACATAAACTGCATCTGATACAGTTCTACAAATTGGCCTGCAAATCATTCAGACAAAATTCTCAGACAGAACTCTCATCATAACAATGCCAGGGGAAAAACTGAGGGGTCTGCAAGTGCATATTATGTATGCACGTCTGTAAATTTATGTAAATGTAGATCAAGTTGGCCCGAATTAGCCCAACTTGGCCTATATTTATATAAATAGAAGTATTGTCCTTAATTTACAGGGATCAAAGTCCGATTTTCAGTCCTCAAGTGCGATTTAAACTCAATTTAGGCTAATTCGGGTCAATTTGGCCTAAATTTACATAAATTTAAAAGTATTATCTTTTGCGGCCCAAAAAAATTTCCCTAACAATGCCTCACTATTTCTATACATCAATGAGACATGGACACAAGAAGCATATATAAACTAGTGACTTCATCACATAACTGATAACATAATTGATTCAAGAACTTGAGTTAGTATTACCCAATTGTGTCCCAACGGGGGGTCATCGGTATAACCCCAGCTCGACTCGTGAGTCCTACAGTCGGCTTAAGTCCCACAACCGAGTTATGATCAGAAGGGCAGATAATGGAGCTGTGAGTTTCACTCCCAAGTGCAACACACGCCATATTCGCCGCTACTGAAATCGCAGATCCACTGCTCGACCCGCAAGGGGTTCCAGAAGATAAATACGGATTCTGCAATCAAGAAAATCGACCAAATGAGTCAAACCACATCATTGTTATATCAACATTCATTTTAGTAATATACAGACCACGCCTTGTCCGGCCCGAGCGCACCAGCCATTAGGCATTCCATCAAGAGAACGGAACTTGTACCACTCGCTAAGGCTAGCTTTACCCAAAATGACGGCGCCGGCGTTTTTCAGCCGCTCCACCACGGTGGCGTCGCGGCGGACCTTGGAGCCGAGCAGCGCGTACGAGCCGGCAGTGGTGTTGAGCTTGTCAGTATGGGTCCCAATCGTATCCTTGAGGAGCACCGGAATACCGTGGAGCTCGCCCAGATCAACCAGCCGTTTGCCGGTTTTAGCTCTCTGTTTCTCCCTGTCGAGTTCATCTGCGAGTAGCTGAGCTTCGGGGTTTACTTCTATAACCCCGCGAAGCACCGGATTAAGAGTCTCGATCTGGTGCAGGTAGAAATCAACTAGCTGCCTAGCGGTGAGTTTGCCTTCTGTGAAAGCTTGTTGGATTTCTTTTATGGTGGCTTCTTCTATTATAAAATCAAACTCCTCCATGGTAGAATTCTTCCGTACCTGCGGAAACTGGGTTGAAAACACAGAAAAGGGAAGAGGTTTCGAAAGCTACAAGATGTTTCAAAAACCGATCAACAAAAAGATTATTAAATTCATATCAGATAAGTGGAAATCCAGCACTTCAATGTTTTCTTCCCAATAAAATAAAAATAAACAAAAGAAAGAATTGATGTAACTTTTAAGTAAAGGTATCATTCACAGGTTGATACGCATAACCCGGCGGGCATCATGCATACTGTATTTTTCTACCTTCAAAAGAATGAAATGTTAATTTTCTTTAAAATACTATTTACAACAGTGACTAAATTATCGTACTAATGGAATGTATTTTTCATATTATTATCCAGTCCCACATAGAATATGATGTTAGATGATGTTCGCAAACACAAAATGCATTCATGATATTGAAGAAATAGAGCTCGTGTAGTAGAACACCCTGATCAAGTCAAAAGGATAGAGTTGTCCAAAATCAAACACATTTGCTTGTCCAACCAATGAGGAAACAATATCTCTTTCTAGCAAGAATTGGAGAAATAAAAAAATCCCATCAGATACAGGTTACATTGACTGATTTGAAAGAAGGGGGCATTCGAATCAGGGTAGCTTGTTCAAAAGCATAAGCAACCTCGATCAGCGTAGGTTCTGTGCCTTTAAGCCCACAAAAACAAATACCAAATGGCATGCCATCTGGATCATACCCTGCAGGAACAGTGATGGCTGGAAACCCTCCAATTGCCAGCAAACTTGATGCATCCGTATCCAACATCACCATTGCATCCAACTCATTCTCCATCATCACCTTCTCAAACCCATCTCGTGATAGTCTTTCCATCATCTCTATTGCCTGTCTCTCTTCCTCTCCAATACCGTCTGTTGAGTCTGCAGCAATCAGAAACTCCTGACCAAACTCCCGACTTCTTTCCTACAATAGCCAGTTCTTGTTCAAAACGTGAATTCCCATACAAGAGAAGGTAAAAGAGTAATATAGCATTCAACGAATAATTGATGACTAACCAAATCTGGATTGTTTTGATTGAAGGTTATGACGTCGGATAATGACCTCACTGGAGAAGCTATTAGTTTGTTTAAATAGTCATTTAGGTTAAGCTTGAACTCGGCCAGCAAAGCCAATGACTCACCACTTAGTAATGGATTCAATATCACATCAATGTTTGGTATCTCTAAATCATCCACTATGGTAGCACCCTTCTCCCTTGAAAATTTGCAAAGCCAATCAATATGTTATGTCACTCAGCTGATGCTTCGCTACAACAAAGTTCAAATGCACGGCAAAAATTACCTCAATGTTCGAAGATGGTCCTCAAATATCAGACTTCTTGAAGATATGTTTGAAAGCTCCAGTAGAGAGTGTTTTATCAAACCCAGTCTCTTTCCCTTGAGCCCATCTCCACTCAGAAACTGCATATAGCCACCCGGTGGAACGAACTTGGATGCTGCTCGTGTTGCTTCAGCATCCCTTTGATCAAAGCCAACAATAGAATCCAGCACATAAGCAGCATCGGATACTGTTCTGCATATAGGCCTGAATTCAAATTCAAATTCATATTCATAATTAGACAAAAATTCACTAAAAAAAAGATACCAATTGTCACAACATTGGTTGTAAGCTAGATACGGTGCTCTAAAATTCAAAATAAATGTTGTGAATGTAATTACCCAACAGTGTCTTGTCGAGGTGAAAGGGGGATAACACCAGCTCGACTAGTGAGCCCAACAGTGGGCTTAAGAGCTACAACAGAATTATGATCACCAGGGCAGATAAGGGATCCATCGGTCTCTGTCCCTAGTGATACCATAACCATGTTTGCTGCAACTGATATTGCTGATCCACTGCTTGAACCACATGGATTTCTACCTTCCACGTAAGGATTCTAGATTTTTTGAACAAAAACGGAACATATATGACACAAAATCTTAGGCCTAAACCAAAGTGACAGAATAATACAAAAGCTATAGCCAGAATTTGGCAAAGAAATTGAACTCTAAACTGATTTCCAACAATATCACCAATGGCATATATTTAGCTGGCTATTTTGGAAAGGTTATTTGTTCAAAAGTTGGATGCAATTCTTGGTTCTGAAACTTCAGACCGCATATAAATATTACTCTTATAAACAAGATTAGTGCCCTAAAGTACATCCCAAGTTTTCTTTACAACCCATTACATTCTGCAATCGGTAAAATCTCTACTGATTCTAATACCCGTTGTTCATTTACAAACAAAAACAACATACCCACTGATGGAATCCGCTGGCAAGGCATCTTCAACATCCAAGGGAAATATGAAATCAACTTGAGTTGATTATATTGAATTATACAGAAAATCCAAACAAAGATGAATATCAATAAATGAATTTCAAAACCAGAAAATGAAGCAGCAACCAATAATTTCGATGCGATTCAGGAAGAAAACGGACTAACCAGACCCTGACCAGCTCTAGCACACCATCCATCGGGAATTTCCGGCGACCGGAAATGATACCACTCGCTCATACTCGCCTTCCCCAAAATCACCGCCCCCGCACTCCTCAGCCGCTCCACCACTCCGGCGTCCCGCGGGACCACCGCCTGCAGCAGCGCGTACGACCCAGCACTAGTATTGAGCTTGTCCTTCGTAGCTATACTGTCCTTGAGGAGCACCGGAATACCGTGCATCGGCGAAATGATGGCATTGCCTCTCCGCCTTTCGAAATCAGCCCTCTCGGCTTGATCGACTGCATCAGGATTCACTTCGATTACGCCGCGAAGCACCGGATTGAGGGTTTCGATGCGGTTCAGGTAGAATTCGACTAATTGGCGGGAGGTGAGCTTGTTTTCAGTGAATGCGCGATGTACGTCCTTGATTGTGGCTTCTTCTATTGTGAAATCATGGCCGTTTATCTTCGAGAGCTGGCCAGAGAGAAGAAGAAGTAGAAAAAATTGAATCATCATTGGTGAGTCTCATTGTTTTCACATAGTATTTGTTTATTTTACCCTTGCATTGCCTCTTTCAAGGTTTATGAAATCGATGAGGTCAATTATTTTCTTCCACTCTCTCTTACCACTTGATTTTTTTAATTTATTTATTTGTAGGAAAATTAATTATTTTAATCTTGTAAATTACCCATATAATATTAGTCTAACTGATTTTCAAAAATTGAAAATAGTAAGAGATGAAATAGGCAAAATGTGGTATGCATGAGATGTATTATGCAATTTAAGTCTTTTTTAAATATGTAAGTTGTTCTTATTGAAATATGTAAGTTATTATTACTAAAAAATATGCAAGTTGTTCTCACTGAAACATACATACAAATTATTTTCACTGGGACCCTTGATAGGTGTTTCAATGAGAGCGAGAATATCTTACATATTTTAAAAAAATACACTTGAATTGCATAATACATCTGATGCATAAAAAATCTACTTGATGAAATATTTGGTCAGACTCTGTCAAGTGCACAATTTAGACTCTTTCAAGTCAACATCAATAGATATTTTACCTCTAAGAGACGGTTCACCTAAATGTTAAAATTTACGGTAACTATTTTCAATTTTTGAATGTCAAAAGGACTAAAATCAAGGCAATGTCTTATATGCACGAGTAGAGATGTTAAACGGGCCGCGGGCCAACGGACCGGGCCGGGTTAACCGGGGTTTTTCCAGGGTTAGGGCTTAGGTATCTATGGCCCGTTTAACACGACTTTTTGGCAGAATCGGCCGTGGCGGCGAGCTTTATCGGCGCTGGCGGGGGAAGTGGCAGGATATTTATTAATTAATTATTATTATTAATTTTTTCCAGCGGCCATGCCCAATCCATCACAGTGATCAGACGATTCAGACCAAAACCAGCGGCCCACTCTATTTTTTCCAGCGGCCCAATCCATCACAAAGTGATCGACAATTTTCCCAAACCGCAAATCTTCTTCTTATTTTCTTTTCCTCTTCAATCGGATCGGCCCGCTCTCTTCTCTTCCTCCATTTTCCTCTTCAATCGGCCGATCTCCACGACACGGAGCCACAATCGCCGCCCTCGCCAATCCAATCCTCTCTCTTCATCCATTTTCCTCTTCAATCGCCCCTCTTTCATCCATTTTCCTCTTCAATGGCCTCTCTCCCACGACACCGGGTCACCCGTCGCCACTCGCCAGCCCACCCGCTCTCCAAGACACCAGCCCACCCGTCGCCACTCGCCGCCACCCACCTTCGCATGACCCACCCGCTCTCCACGACACGGGCCACCGTCGGCCATCGCCACTCCCTCCCGGCCCACCGTCGGCATTGTCGCCACTCTCTTTCGACCCACCATTTCGTTCTTCCTCACGCCTCTGGTAAAGTTACTCTCCCCTTTGTTTATTTCATTTCATCTAAGATTCCAATACAATGTGAGAGACGTTAAGATTTTGGTTAATGTAGCGGTAGCTAAAAGCTTGATTTTATGAATTATAACCTATGAGAATTTGGCTATGGTGTTTGATATAAGTATTGAATTATGTATAGATAGTGTTCGTGTGTGACTTTGAACTGAACCATAATGATTCATGATTGATGTGTTTGAATCAATTTCGCAAACTATAGAGCCTCTTTCAGTAAACTATAGAGCCTCTTAGAGACGTTGATTAAAGTTGATTAAATAGGGAAAAGGAGTTAGAGGCGTTGATTAGGATGAAAGAAGGGAAAAAAAGAGTCACCACTTCGAAGTTACGATGCATTGCTCTGTTTATTTCATTTTGGGGATGCAATTGATATTATGGATATTATGTACATAGGTGACTGTTTTATTTAATCAAAGAGTCACTTTAGTTTTATAATGACCCAATGTATGTGTGTAATTGCAGATTTTCATTTTGGGGATTCAATGGATTTTTGAAAGTCAAGCTCAAGCAATCGATGATGATGTAGAGATCTTGGATTCAACTCCCACGAGAGGCTCTTGTCGATTGAAAAAAGATGCAAAGAAAGCAAGAGTCACCACTTACGAAGCTTGGAATTATTTTGTTAAACTTCGATAATGGCAAGGTAAAATGCACTAAGTGTAATACTCAATATGTTTGGAATGGTTCAAATTATGGGACTTCTACTCTTACCCGTCATTTGAAAAATTGCTTGAAAAAGTGCAAAAAGATGGAAATGTTGGTTTGATGTTAGATGGTGAAGGGAAATTAAGATCTAGGAAAATTGATCATAATCATGTCGTGAATTGATTAGTAAGATTATTGTTTCACATGATCTTCCACTCTCCTTTGTTGGTTACAAATGGGTTAGGGAATTCTTTCAAGTATTTGAATCACGAATACAAATGTTATGGTAAATTAACAAACTACTACCGATGTGTTGAAGTTGTATAATCTTGAAAAGGATAAATTGAAACGTTTGATGATTGATTGTTATGGGAGAATTTGTTTAACCGATTGTTGGGACCGCATGCGGGTGTGGGTTTCATAAGTTTGAAAACTCACTTTGTAGATCGTGATTGGAAGTTGAAGCAAGAAGATACTTAATTTACGAGATTTGAGCCTCCACATCTTTGGATTTGTATTGACAAATAAAGTGTTTGATTGTTTGAAAGAATGGGGAATTGAGAAAAGGTGTTTCTCTTACTTTGGATAATGCTTACGATAATGATAATATCTGAAGATACCTTGAAACAAATGCTTTGTTTACAAAATAGTCTTTTATCCAATGATGAGTTTTTTCATGTGAGATGTTGTGCTCACATTTTAAATCTTATCGTTAAAGAATGCTTGAAAGTAGCTGATGGTGCTTTGAAAAAGATCAGACAAAGTGTTAAGTATGTCAAGAGTTCGGAAGCAAGAATGAAAAGTTTTAATGATTGTGTGATTCAAGTTGGTGGAATTGATACTAAAATTGGTTTACGCATGGATGTATGCACTAGATGGAATTCTACTTACATTATGCTTGAAAGTGCACTTAGATATAAGCGTGCTTTTGGTTTGCTTCAATTGAATGATCGAGGGTTTACGTTTGCTCCAACGAATGAAGAGTGGGAGAGGGCGGACAAAATGTGTGGGTTCTTGCGTCCATTCTTTGTGATCACAAATTTGATTTCTGGTTCTTCTTATCCCACATCCAACTTGTATTTTATGCAAGTATATAAGATAGAGTGTTTCTTGAAATCAAATTTGGTGAGTGAAGACGAAGTCATTAAGGATATGGCTACGAGAATGCAAGAAAAATTTGAAAAGTATTGGACTGACTATAGTGTTGTGCTTGCATTTGGGAAATTTGTCTTGACCCTCGAGGAAAACTAGGAATGGTCAAGTATTATTACTCTCAACTTGATCGTGATACGGCTCAAGCAAAGGTTGATCATATAAGAAGTAAATTGCAAGCACTGTTTAGTGATTATGTGAAAGCGGGGCCTTTGAATGAACCAAGTGGAAGTTCAACTGAAAGCTCTTCAAATTTATCAAATTGGACTACATCAACACTTGGTGGAATGGGAAAAGAGAAAGTGGTTGTTTTTGATGTAAGTCTTTATATATTATTTTTTCTTCATATATTATTTATTTATTGTTCTTAATTGCATGTTTCACTTATTAATTTGTATTATTTTATTAAGGTTATGGAAGACTGGCAAAGTAAAACAAGTGATATACAAATTACAAAGTCTGAACTTGATCAGTATTTGGATGATCCGCCTCTTGAATTGAAATTCTATCCAAATTTGAATGTGTTGGAGCATTGGAAAATTAATAAACACCGATATCCAACATTATCAATTATGGCTTGTGATATTCTTAGCATCCCAATCACCACCGTCGCTTCTGAATCCGCTTTTAGCATTGGGGCTCGTGTTTTCAACAAGTATAGGAGTAGACTTCTTGGGCATCACGTGGAAGCCCTTATTTGTACTCGTAGTTGGCTACAAGGATTTGATGTTGGTAATGTTCTAATTATTTCATATATATATATTTCGTTTTCATATAATTAAATAAACTTGTTTATTAGTAACTAAATGTTTTCTATGCATGTTTTAGAAGAAGAAGATGATGAGTTGGAAGTTGATGATGATGAGTCTTTGTCCAAGGAAGGATCGAATGATGAAGAGTGATGATGAGTTGGAAGTTGGAAGGGTCGAATGATGAGTCTTTTGTTTTTGTACATGTGGAAGCCCACGTACCTTATGCAACTTTAAACTTTTAATTTGTTTGTTAGACTTTCAATTTGTATGATTTTATGTTTTGGACTTATTTTGTTCTATAATATCTATTGGACTTATTTATGGTTAGAGTTAAGTACTTAAGTTGTGAACTTGTGATAGTTGTAATATATTTAATATGCATTTGGATTGTATTTTAAATAAAAAATGGTGTGGCCCGCCCGTTTAGCCCGAGGCCCGCTAGGGTTAGGGTTAGGTTACGGCTCTTAATGGCCCGTTTAAAAGTGAACCGCTAAGGCCCTAACCCGTTTAGGCCCGTGGCCCTGTAGGGCTGGCCCTAATGGGTTAGGGCTGACCCGTTTAACATCTCTATGCACGAGGCGCACCATGCAACTCAAATATATTTTTTTAATATGCAACTTGTTAATCAAGTCGCAAGTTTAAAAAACGCAGCTGAGTTGCACGGTGTTTTGATGTATAGGAAATATACTCATATCAAAATATAGTTGTAGTTCCTTTATTTATTTTAGTTTATGTCTGCAATATGAAAATTTTCACTCGTCCTCGTTTTCTTATGACTTGATATGTGATCCAAGAATCGACTAATTCGAGTGATTACTCTATATCTGACACAAGGATCAACTAATTGGGGAGATTAATCCTTTTGATGACTCAATATCTGGATATCTGACTCAATTCGGGGGCCAATTCACCGTTCATTATCTGGGGCTTAATTGAAATCAGAGTAAAGTTTGTATAAATTGGTTTATCTCAAAAGTTGATCACGCCTTAAAAGTTTCAAATCTAAAATTTAAAAGGAAGTGAAGTCTCAAGCTTACACTTTCATACCAACTCCTGGGTTTATGTCGCCATTTTAAATGGCCATCGATTTTATTAGTATACAAGGAGATTTTATTTGTTTTTTTTTCTTTCTTCTTGAAAATATAAAGCAGTTTAATGCCAAATAGAACTTTATTCCAATACTAATTCAACCTTGCTTTGAATTCATATGTCTACATCAACCCCACCTTTCCAATTCCATATCCAAAGCAAAATCAACTTACAAATTTCCATTCAATACAGAAATATATCTTCCAATAGAATGATCAGCAGCCATCAGTCTCATTCAATAACCCCCATGCATATAACAATTCTATAACAAATTCAAGAACAACAAATATATTATGATGCTAAAAAAAAGGTTTAAAATCACTTGCAATCAGTGAATGTGCAAGTAGCATTAGTCCCTATGCCCGAATTCGCCTTCATGAAGCTAAACGCTGTGCGGAGAACTTGTCGAGTCGACCCCAACAACGCCCAATTCATTCTCTCGATTACGCCAACAGGGTGGTAAGGAAACAGGATGCTGTTGTAGGAATTCAACAGTGCAGTTGTCCCTTCTCTCAGGAGAGTTCTGTATGGATCACCTCTACCCATCATACCTTGCCCTAGGGTCATGTCTGTCCCGTATTTTTGGGCTGCAACGAGCCCCAAAATGACACCAACTTTCATGTCTGGAGTCACCACTTTCCAGTAGCATCTGTGTTCAGGCATCATCCATTTCCTACAACACAAATATCACCATATGATTAGTTGAACCTTAATGGAATATAATCACACCAACTAATACCTTCCAGTCAAACAACTAATCACACCAACTGTATTTGTCTTTTAACGAGTAACACTTGGATGCATTAATTGCACCGTGCAATTGGTGCACAATTAATATTATTCAACAAAAACAATCAATAATATTGTTCAGTGAAAACAACTAAAATTGACAGACTAATATACCATTTAGTCAAAAACTAATAAATGCATCCTAAATATACTAAATAGAGATCAGCTTACTGATAGGGGCAGGCTGTATCTTCCAAGAACGGAAGGGCGGGCGAGGGGGGCAACTGCGCCACGGGCGGCAGAGGCGTAGGCATAGGATTGACCGGGACGACGGGGGCAGGGGAGGCGGATCTCGGGCAGAACGACATTGGCTGAGCTGGCAGAGCAAGCAACGGATCAACGGCATACATTTCCATATCAAACATGTCGAACATCAGTCTAAGATTCTTGGCCGGGCCAGCCGCAGCCCCACAGGCGTTCGATCCCTGCCCGCTGCCCGAAACCTGAGTGTAGCATCCACTCAAGTTCGGCGTCCCATCAACCCTCATCACGTAGTTACCTAACCAGTTCGTCGTTTCTTCCCTCCACGTCGTAAACTGCCCGTCGCTGCCCGGACAAGACATAGTCACTTTTACCCCTGCCAAAAACCATGCTCCAACTCACTCAGAATACAAAACATTTCAATTCAATAAAACAGAAAGAGTACTTTCAAGAACCAAACAAAATGTACCATATAAAGGGTAATCGAAAAGCGAAACTTGGCCGTCTTTGCATTGGTCACAGAACACGGTCCCGGTGACCATAGCACCTCCATAAGCTCCATCAACGGTGGCCGCAAGAGCAACAAAAGCTGTAAAGAAATTCCTTTTTGACCAATCCATGATTCCTGAGAAACAGAGAAAAAGCAGGCAAAAGAAACAATCTGTAAAGAGGTATGAATGTGAATAAGCATTCATAATAAGGAGAAACAGAGAATTTATAGTAGTGAGAAACCACTGCTGCTCAACTGCCTTACATTTATGAGGGGCTGAAATTTTTCCATTGAGAAAAAGTACGGAGGTTGCAATCAATGCTTGCTGCTGAAGTAATTATTAAGATCCGGGCTTTTATCATTAAGAGACTAAATTTAAATGTCAGTGACAAAATAAACTGGCCTAAAGATAGTTATACTTATAGCACTATAAACAGTAATGGGAAGCCGATGATTAATCGGTTGACTTTTAATGTCAAGCAATGCTTTAAGCTAAATTTTGTTAAGAAAAAGAGACAGGGATTTTAATCTTCTCATCAACTTATTTGTCAGCTATTTAATACTGTAACTTTTGTAAAAGCAGAGATTTTAAACCATGACAGGAAAACATTGCTATTAAACAGGTGAACAGTGAGATGTATGTTTTGAAAGTTGTCATCCTAATTCCAGTGAAGAAAGTAGTTCTACAGAAAAAATAATGGAGTAATTATTAGGGGTTCACATGCATGGTGTGTGAAACATTTTGGATGCAGCCACTCAAGAAAAGCCAATAATCTCATGACACAGGATCTAGTCATCTAGATTAATCAAGAAGATTTCAAGGATTGAGTGGCTTTGAGATATAATAGTCTACTAATAGATGCAATTCTATAATAATACTCTTTTAGGAAGTCCATTCTTGTAATATGGGTTTAGATTCGCATTTATAAGACTTTCTCATACAAATCATCTTCCCAAAATAAGATTTTGGCCACACAGCTAATAACTATCTACTACCTTTCTCACAGGTCAATTTTCATACTGATCTAGACACGAAAACCAAGGAAATGTTATTTTTTGCTTTATTAAAGTGATAAAGTATGGATATTTTTGTCAAATCAACTTTAATTGTGTGGTTGCAAGTTATTTGTGTTATGAAAAGAAATGATAAGAGCATAAATAAATGTATATTGTGAGGATGAAAATTATAAATAAAGTTCCTTTTTTTGGGTGTGAAAATTAATGTGGGACAAACTAAAAAGGAAAGTGTGAAAACTGATCTAAAACGGAGAGAGTCCTATTTTTATTTTTTATGTTGTTACTAATATTTGGTAAACGTTGTGAAGGAAGGAGAGGTGGAGTTATTGAACGTTTCTGTAAAGGGAATGCGTGGAATTATCGGTACCAATCCAAAATGAACCTGTGGAGAGTGACTGGTCGGAAAGGGCAATGAAGCCATTAACACCTGGGATGAGGATACTTCTGACTTAGTTTTCGCCGACGTAACGTCTCATTATGATGAGATCCAACTACCATCAAAGTTCTAACTTCTAACGCCGTAAATTATTGTACTGTAGTGACTCGGCAGTTTTGACAAGCACGAATGCACCGTGTAGAGGTGCCCAAACCGATTCAAAATCGGAATTCCCGTTCGAGTTGAAAGTGCAACTATGATCAAAATCGTCTATGATCAAACGAGTCGAACTCCACATCCCCACCACATGGGGAAGATGAATATCCTCATTTTATACTGAATCGTTAACTACCTCGCACAATTCAAATATGCTCATTATCTAGAGCAGGAAAAAAAAGAAAACCAGAACATAAACCTTGAACACAATTTCCGGAAACAAGCTAAGTAAATCAATGTACATAGAGTGTCAAGCCTTTCTCCGAATAACATCATTTCCAGGATCCACACAAATAAATAAGAGTCTGAATAATAAAGTTAACCACAAAAAACAGAAAAGAAGATGTAGTCCCCACACCAGAACAGACAAGCCATACAGGCATAACATAAAATCTACCAATAGTCCTACCAAAATTGCTCTATATTGTGTCTTGCAACAACAAAAACCCAAAGGAAAAGAGAAAACGAAAATATAAAACAATATACTATCAGCTCAGCAGGTAAATTCTTTGTCCCAAACAGATAGTGCCCGTTCACTTTTCAAACCTCATCTATGCCTCTCTCTCTGCAGCCTCTTCTTCATGTCCGTTTTCAGTGTTCTCAGCATTCCCGTTTTCAGATACACCAGCACTACAAGACAAAAACACGGTAATTAGCTCAACGGCTGCTTGCCTATAAAATAAGAGTCATAACATGGAAATAGGGACTTGAAACAACCAAGATTGATTCAGGTTGTAAGAACCTATATGTTCTAGGTATGACTTTATCACACTAGCCTGCAACAAAAGCTAGCTCCCCAATCTCACTCTATCTAAGAACAAGAGTCGATGATGACAAGTAGTCCATAGTGGTCATAACATTACAGGTTATATTATCACGATAGCTCCCAAGACCATTTTGAAGTCTGATTATGAAGAAAAAATAATTATTTTTCAAGGCATACGGAGAAGGAATTGAAAAGATCAAAAGTCCACTCATCATCTTACATTTTTACTCCAAAAATCAGTCACATGCCTATAATTTGAACCTAGACGACAATCAAAAGAAATCAGCTCATATGAAAACTAATTTTTTTGGTAAAGCATGACACTAATTCATGTATTGTCAATTGTTACAGTTATCAAATAGACATCAACCTAGCCCCTACTTATAGATTTCAATTATCGATATACCATGAAAATCATGCATGGGTTTGAACTAGCAGAATGACAATACTCGGAGGTGGAATTGGAAGTCCTCTTTACCGAGGCTTGGTCAGGTATTAATGGGCTGCTTTACTGTCCAACATGCAACAGTATTCACACAACACAACCAAATAAACATTATAAGCAAGCTTACAACTCTAGTATGATCTATGCATGTGATCTCATAGGTATGACTGTGAAGTGCTAAAGCTGCAGGAATAAATTACAGTTTCATGTGTATGGTCTCAAAGGCACTGAGGTCCTTGTTTGGCTAATAAACAGAATTAGAAAACCATTAACAAGAATTATATCACCCAAAAAATTGAGCTTTATAGTGATTCTTGAAAGTTATTAATAGTAGTATATAATCATCTTGAGAAGAAACAAATATAATTAACAGATCGCCTTTTATTACTAGTCAAACAATAAGAGTACCAATTAAAGAATCCGTTAGCTAATGAACACATAGAAAACAACAAATGGCACAATGCTCCAAACCATAACCAAAAACACAAAGCACAAACCAATTTAAACCAAGCAATTAACAGATTAATTCCAACAACCAAAAGCATTAGTAACTCCATAACTCAATGAGCTTGATAACCTAAATCACAAACCTCTGTGGACGAGAACCAGAGGAGGACTCCGGCCTCCTCCAAGCCCTCTCAACCTTGTCTTCCTGCCTCAACCTGTCTCTCCCATCTCCACTCCAAAAGCTTCTCTTTGCAACCGCCGGGCCATCAGAGGCAACCTCCTTTATCTTCGTAGCCTCGAGCTTTTCCTCAATCTCCTTCCAATCCTGACCCTTCTCCTTCAACACCTCCTCCCTTGGTCTTGCGGCACCAAAAGGATTGCTGGCTTTTGGCTTCACTGCACTGGAAATCTCAGGTTTCTGCACTTCACCCACAGGCAGAGTTCTGGGTTGCAAATTCAATCTTGGCCTCCCACCTCCAACATTATTCCCATCCTCTCTTCTTCTCCCCCAACTCTCAGCATCAGCCCCGTTCGACTCAGAACCCCCTTTTCTCTCCCTCAAACTATCAAACGCACCGCCAGTCTTCCGCCCCTCTTCTTCCTTTCTCTTCCCCCAATTGCCTGAATCTGCGCCTCCATTACCCGAGTCCGATCCAAAGCTACCTCTTCGTTCATACCGCCTGGGCTCGGTAGGAACAAAGCTCTTTTTCGACGCCCAATTATCAACGTCGTCGGCTCGCGATTGGGAATCGGTGAAAAAACCACCTCTTTCCCCCCTCTCCCTCCTCTCAAACTCATTACCACCAGAAGCCCTCTTCCCCGACGCCCAATTATCAGTCTCATCAGCCCTAGACGGGACGAATTCGCGATCCGAATCCCGATTAAAGCTTCCCTGACGACGCGGCTGCTCATCCCTCATGCCGCCGCCGTAGGATCTGAATCCGCCGCCGAGTTTAGTCCGATCGAGCTCCTCGGCGGAGCGCTCGCGCGGCCCCGTCGGAAGAGTCAAAAGCTCATCCACCGTCAATCCCTTCGCCTGAGAAGCCGCCGGCTTAGGCGCGCTGTACGTCGTGAATTCCTGAAGAGACAGTGTCTGCGCCTTCTTCTTCTTCTTAGATTTTGCGGCCGCCGCCAGTGATGGAAAATCCGCCGTTTCTCCACCGTTCGAATGTCCGTTGGCGGCGGCGACATCTTCCTTCTTCTGTTGGAGGAGCTCCGTCTCGTTCTCCTCCGCATCCAGTGCCCACGCGCCTGGTTTTGCCCACGCGCTCACGGTTGCCGCCATGTTTGCTTCTCCCCAATATCGCTCTCGAAAACTCTCTTCGAATGTGTGTGTTTTGGATGGTGTAATTGTGCGTGTAGGGATAGGTTTTGTGAGATTTTGCGTCTGTTACAAGCCAGGGGTAATTCGATTTAAAGGACACGTATATTGGATGATTTCATCCGACGGCCCATATTTGTTTTATCAACGATATTATATCCGTAAAACCAATATCGAGTCTGAAATCTGAATGCGATGATTCCCTGTCAACGGTGGAGATTGATTTGAGTTTTTTGGGGTTGGGACTTTAATTTTCTTGGAGAAAAAAATATAGTTGGGAAATTTTGTAGGACACATGGGTATGAGGCTATGAGCTGGCTTTTGTGGAATATAGTTGGACATGATTTTATTTTATAATAAGAAAAGACTTGCGTACCACAAAAATTCTAGTAAATCATTTTAATTTATTTAATTTAAGTAATAAAATATATTATGATGTATAGATTACGAGTTGATATACTGTGAAACATGTTCACCGTAAAACTGATTTATTTTTACACTTCAGTTATCACGACTACACTTTCTGTTGTAATATAAGTTACACCCTTTATTTTTATGAGTAATATTCTTTATAGTAAAAAGTCACACTCTTCAGTTATATAATTAATATCATTTAGTAATATAAATCACACTCCTAAACCAATTTTATCGTAAAACTTGTTAACCCTATACTTTTCCATAAATTATTGTTTTAAAACTAGATGTAAAATCAAATAAAACCTCTAGACACATCATCAAATTCATATATGATTATGCTTTAGAATAATCGACACTCAAATCATGTCTCCTAGTCTCCTAGATGACATATTCTTGATATCTCAATTTAATATTTTTTTAAGGTAATTATCAATATATTTATGAGCTATTGACATTTTCATTTTTGAGTAACTATATTTTAAATTTTAATTATATAAAATATAATCCTTTTATGTTTTGCAATCCTATCACGGATTATTCAAGATAATATGTCATTCTATGTCAAAATTTAGTAATTAACTTTTAATTTGAAAATGTGAATTAGTTTCCTTTTATTTATTGTAGTCATATCACGTATTATTTTTGACAATATGTCATGACAAAAACTTTTATAAATCTGATTCATTGTATGAACTCGATGCAATCATGAGTCATGCATTATAAATGAGTCATATATAAATATATATAAATTTTAATTTTTTCTACTCATTTTCTCGCTCTCTCTTCTTCCCTCACGCAAAATCTCGTCTCCCCTCTCACGAAAAAATATTGTTTTGCTTCATCTCTTCTCACGCAAAATCTCTTCGCATTCAACTGTTGTGTAACGTTGTCACACCCACGCACCTCGTGAATGCCGCTGCCATCTCAGGAAATCGCTGGCACAGTAAATTTTTCATGCTTCCCCTTTAGTTAAGAAAAAAAAACTATCACTATTAAGTCAAAAGACTATCACTGGTACGCTAAAAAATTATCACTGTAGGCACAAAATACTATCATTGTTAAGTAAAAAAACCATCATTGTTTAACCGGAAAAATTATCACTGTTTAGCAAAAAAGAATTTTCATGGTTAAGCCAAAAAATTATCATTATTAAATCAAAAATCGTTCACAGGACTTCACAAATTTCAGAATCAACATCCATTGAGGGAGAGCGTCGCGAGAGCATGAATGTGAGGCTTGAGTGAGGTCGAAAGCACGAGAAGTGAGCGAAAGTGTGAGAAGTGAGCAACATCGAGAGCAAGAGTGAGAGCGAGGCGTGAGATTGAGGGAGGGTGAATATTCGGATCAATCCACTCAAAATAGGTCATATTGAATTAGAGTTTATGGTATACATTTGGTTCACATGAATGTTACTCATACGTCATTAACCACAACAATTAATAATTAAAATTACAAAGCAGAATGAAAATGAAACGATACAACATAAAAATATCCAAATTTTAGTATGAAATATATTACTTTATTTATTATATTTAATTCATTCAATTTAAATGTAAATATGAAATTATACATTTGATTGTGATCAGATGTTTAATAAAATAAATAATAAAAAAGATAAATTAGGAATAATTTTAGATATTTTTATCGATGCAAAATTTGAGTTTAATGATTAAGATAATAATATGTAGTACTATTTATTACAAATTCGGTGCCAAATTGATAATTTTTTACTCAATTTGCCACCAAAATCCCTCATAAACCAGATGAAAAAAGAGAATGTGAGGATACAAAATGAATGTTATCAGTTGTAGTTTTAGTTAAATTTTGTGCTATAAAATTATCACTTTTTATTTAAAATTTTCACTTAAAATGTAGTATTATTTTTCATATAATAATTATTAAGTACTACACATTCTAGACACATAACTTTATACTAAATAATTATCAAATTCTATTTAATAAAGTGGGATAATTCAAGTAATTAAAATACTATTACCTAAATTGTGAGGTTACGGGTTCAAACAGTGTGACAACCTTTGTTATGATTGTAATGGACTATTTTTATTTGAAGTGTTAGTAGTAAAAAGGGGTAAAAGTCTTGATTTTTCTTCACTTTGCTAAATGGGTTAAAATTTTATAGAAAATGCAATATTTTGCTAAGTCATATATATATATATATATAATAGAGATGTTAAATGGGCCGCGGGCCGACGGGCCGGGCCGGGCTAACCGGGATTTTTCCAGGGTTAGGGCTTAACTATCTTTGACCCGTTTAACACCAGGCCTTTTGGCCCGTAACCGGCTGGCCCGGCGGGCTTCAGGGCTGGCCCGGATTTTTTTTTTATTATTATTATAAATTTTTATAAGAGGCCCAAGCCCAAAGTAAGTAGAAAGATAAATGGGCTGCTGCTGCTGGGCTGAAAAAAAAAACAAAAAGGTCCAATTAAATTAAATCCTCACTCCCTAGTCTCTTCCTTCATTTTCCATTTTCAGTTTCTTCCGCACTCCACTCTCCCGCTCTCTTCCTCCATTTTCCTCTTCAATTGGCCGCCGGCTCCACGACACCATCGCCCGTCGCCCAGCTCACCCGTCGCCCAGCCCACCCGCTCTCTTTCTCGTGTTCTCCCTCACGTCTCTGGTAAAGTTACGCTCCCATTTTTTGTTTAACGCAAGAATCGAAATGTGTTAAATTAGGAATTATTGGGGGTGTTAAATGTTAAATAAGGGATTGTTGGGGGTGTTAATATGCTGGGATTTTCATTTTGGGGATGCAATGGATATTATGCATTTAATATGCAATTCCAGAGTTATATACAAATAGTTGATTTGTTAACTAAGTAATTAAATAAACATATTTTTCCCCAGCTAGACGACGTGCATAGTTGGCTTGTTTTATTCAACTTTTTGTGTATTGAAGATCCATATTTTTATCTATATGATAAAAATGATGTATTTGGTTGTCTTTTTATGTTCAAGTTTGTTGATGACTTATGTCTGTCTTCTTGAGTTTCTTGTTGGTTTCAGATGTTCATATGATTTGAGTAATTTGGTGATGATGCATAATAAAATATTTTATGTCATTTGCCCTTCTGCTTGATCTATCAATTCAAACTAGACAATAATCCCCCGAATCTTTCTTTCCCTTGTATTATATTTTCATTTAGAAAAGAATCCATGGGAAACAATATCCTTCTTTTGTGTAGTTTTAGTTAACTTTAACTGGACACTGTATTTTATGGCCTAATGTATGTATGTAAATATGTAATTGCAATTTTTCATTTTGGGGATTCAATGGATTTTGAAAGTCAAGCTCAAGCAACTGATGGTGATGTAGAAATCTTGGACTCAACTCCCACCCAAGCTACTGTATCTGGATTGTTTTTTTTTTTTAAATAGTGTGGCCCGCCCATTTAGCCCAAGGCCCATAGGGGTTAGGGTTAGATTCATTTCTTAATGGTTTAAAAAGTGAACAATTAAGGCCCTAGTTTTTAGGCAGGTAGCACTGTAAAGTTGACGTTTAACATCTCTTATTATATATATATATATATATATATATATATATATATATACTAGTACGTAATCCCACAAATTTCGAGGGATTAAAAAAATTACAATATTATTTTAAATTAAATATTTTAAATATTTAATTAATATTATTAATTTAATTAGATAGTTTAAAATATAATACGTACATTTTTATAAATATAAATATGATAAAATAAAAAGATTCAATTTAATTAGATAAACTAAAATTTTAACTTAAATAACTTTTAATGAGAGTGCACGATTTTGAAACGAAATAATCTAGTTGATTTGGGATTTGCACAGACTGACGTGGTTTCGTCACATAGGGTGAATCAAGTTTACCAATATATAAGATTAAGATTAAGATAAGATATATATATATATATATATATATATATATATATATATATTAAATAATTTTATTTTATTCCTGTAAATAATTTCTACGTTAATTTTAGTTCCATTGGTTTTCAGGAATTAAAAATCGTCTGTAACTTTAATTTCGACGGGGGTAAATTTATCAAGACATTTTTCAATTTGTAAAAATAAATAAGGCTAAAACATATATAAGGGTAACACACTAGACTAAAAAAATACTCCATTTTTTCTATGTATAAACATTAATGGCAAAAAAACATTAATATAAATTAAAGTACTCATCTTTAGGACTTTATCAAAAAAAAACTGCTCATCTTTATAATATATTATAAATCTACCTTTAAAAAAAATATTAGAAGTTAATATAATGGATTCAAAGCAAGATTCGATGTTAAGGTGGAATCGCATTTGATATTAGAATCTAAAAAGGAAGTCGCGTTTTAACAAACGCTTTTCGTTCTATCTTGTTCGGAAAAGAATAAAGCGCGTTCTCAAGGCTGGAGCATAGCGCACACACAGAGACACGAAATGATATTATCGGTGGGAATTCAAGCAGCAGCTCCAACACGAAATGCCCTTCAATCCCAAATCCTGTCTATCCCTACACTCAAATTCAAACCCTTCACTATAATCTCAGCTTCATCGTCATCCCCAATCTCAAATGAAGGGAAAAAGAAGCTGGGAGTGGTGGTGAAGCCGATGGAGAAAGAAAGACTAGTGTTGAGATTCATTTGGATGGAAAAGAACATCGGAATTGCCATAGACCGAGTCATTCCAGGAGGCCATGGAACTATTCCGGTGAGTCCCTATTATTTCTGGCCCAAAAAAGACGCCTGGGAGGAGCTCAAGGTTATGATGGAGGGCAAGCACTGGATTTCGTACAAGCAGATGGTCGCTCTGCTTAATCAGGCCTCTGATATCATCAATTTGTGGCAGCAAACTGGTCGGAATTAGGCTTTTTCTTGTTTTGGTCTTACTTTTTAGTAATCTTGTTTCTTATTGTGGGTTATTTGACTTGATTTGGGTGGTTAGAATCAACTTTGTTTTTCTCACTTTTTCGACGCTGGTTTTTATTGATTCCCCATGGAATGTGATTCGTCGCGTTAAGACGCCTTGCTTACTATTCTGGGATGTAATGGTCTTGAAGTTTGGCAGTGAGACACATTCAGATAATATCAGGGAAATCAATAAGATGATGATCTCCTAAGATCTAAATCTTACTACTTTTTACCGCAAATCTTGCTGCTGATGACAAGAATGCATCTTTCAGCTGTAGCGATGACTACCAGCAAGTAGATTTTACTAGTGGTTGATCATCGCTACAACTGAAACTCATTATCGCAATCAGTAAATCGTTAAAAAAATACCAAAAAGCATACAAAAACAAGGAAAAACTACACATCTTCATAATTCCTGGACAAACAACAATCGTCTTGATAACAAAAGCAAATCTAAATTGCGAAAACAACAAACAAGCATAATCTGATGAAACATGCCTAAGATAAGCCTGCCAATAAGAAGGAACAATTCAGCGATGGTATTTAATCAGTTAAGGGGAATAGCTCTGCGTTTGTACCGCACCATCACATTCCCTTTCACGCCCACAACCATAGCATTCCAGTCAATCTCTGGAAACGGAGAAACAAGCTCCATTTCGAAATTCCTCAGCAAATGGCTCCAAATTGCTTTGATTTGAAGATAAGCAAAAGGCTCACCCAAACAACCGTGCCTCCCACCGCCAAAAGAAATGTACGAGAATGCCCCAGCTGCTTTATCCTCATCTCTCCCAGGAGCAAACCTATCAGGGTCATAAGTGTCTGGATCCTTGTAAATGTGTGGGAGACGATTAGCAAAGGCAGGGGAAGTGGCCACAATATGACCCTTCGGAATGTCATACTCTACTCCTTCCTTACTCTGCACACTAAAATCACTGTGAGAGCTTCGGAGAAGCATTATCAATGGGGGGTGGAGTCTCAGGGATTCCTTAATGCATCGATAAAGAACTTCCATTTCAGACAAAACATCGTAATTAACCTCATTCCCATGTTTTTTCAATATATTCTTCTGTTCATCCAACACAGAAGACATATATTTAGGGTTGCAAAGGAGGTAGGCCCCAGTCCATGTGGAGGTAATAGAGCTTGTGTGCTGGCCGGCAAAGAGAGCAGCAATGAGAAGACCAGTAACCTCAGATTCAGTAGTTGGTCGTCCATCTTTGTACTTAGAATCGATGAAGCATTGTAGCAAATCGTTCTTTGATTGGCCCATTTGTTTGCGAGAAACTATGATGTTTGTGAAGATCTCAGCGAGCTTCTTGCGGGCTTGGTCCCGACGACAATGGGCTGGGATTGGGAGGTAAGGAAAGATAACGCTGATTGGAAGCATTCCATTATCGAGGTCATGGAAGAGAGCAGAAACATCGTCGAAGAGCTTATTGCGAACCTCTTCACCCAACAAGCATCTACTGGCAGTCAGTATGATTAGATGTTCCAACTCATACTTTAGGTCCACCTCACCACTATCTCCCCATTTTGAAAAGTATTCCTGCCAGTTTAGAGAGAAAATATTGGAGTCAATAATCTCTCAAAAGCATGCAAGGAAATCACAGACATGGTTGGATTCAATTAAAAAAACATAGCAGGAATGATTTCAGTTATCCATAGTAAATGAGATACTAAAGGTAAAATTAGCAATAATTCCTCCACATAAATCACCCTTCTCCTCCCATCTGAATCTACAAGCAGTGGAGATTCAACGCAATTGGATTTCATCAAATATTAGCATGGTCCACTACATAAAAGAAATGGAGGGCCCTTACACCTTAAGCTGGAAAACTATCCAAGAAATTTTCCCAGGAAAAACAGAAGGGTGGATAAAAGCAAGAATGCAGAGACAGATTATCAAAACATGGTTGCTGCAACTGCATCATTGTGTAGTAACGATTTTAAAAACCATATTGAAAACTGGTGGATGGTTTGATGTCTGAGGCAATGGTGGTGAGATGAAACTAATCCCTTCCCTTTTACTGTGTCTTTTCATAATATCCAAGATAACAATATACCATGCAACCGTGATTGATCTTTGAAAGAAACAGAAAATAACTGATGAGAGAAATCTGACCCAAAAAAATGGAAAAGAACTATAAGACATTTGCACTAAACTATATAGTTCAACACATGAGTTTTCTAGTCAAGAACAACCACAAAAAAGAAACCATTATGAACAAAAATGATGAGTAGTTGAGTTTAATTCAACCACTGTACCCAAATGAAAAAGAGTACCCTCTCATCCTGAAGTTAATCAAGGATCTGAGGAATTAGTTCAAACAGCACAAGTTTTTCTCAGAAAAAAATAGAACAAAAAATTAAGAACATGTATAATTGTAGACAATCATGTCCAATCTGTGTTATCAAAGATATAAAACAGTGAATCCACTCATTTGACCAGTTAATGCCATGAATAAAACGCTTGCATGCGCAGCAAATATGAAACAATTGACCATTCAACTACTCGTACAACCACAGCATTTATAGATCAACATGTCAGCATACACCAGAAGACATATTAAAGCAAATTAAACAACAGCAAGAAAAAGATCGAATACCTCAGCTTCCATAACCATCTGATCAACATAGCCTTTGAGCTTATTCACCCTGAGTGCTTCAGTGAAAAACCTGAACTGCTCCTGCCTGATAGTATAGTCCACATCGAACACCACTCCCGGCCCGAACGTTGGCACATTGAATTGGTACACCTCTTGCTGGCTGAGATCCGATTCCGGAGCCTTGAAGAAATGAGCCGAAACCTCCGGACCAATCAGGAACGTGATGTTCTTATTCAGAAAATTCAGAGTGAACACACTTCCAAGCTTAGGGTACTCCTCCCTCAGCATCACCACCGGTCCTTTCATGAACCGGATCAAACCGCCGAGAACCGGCCACGCGCTCACTCTCGGCGGCAACCGCTTTTTGGATCTAGGCATTATCAGAGCAGAGATTAGCTTCGCCGCCACTAGAGTGGATATCAGCAAAAGCCCTACGTTCAGGACTTTGCTGTTGGATTCCGTCGATTCCATCGCTACGCGGAAATTGTCCCCAAAATTATCTGCAATTCGAAGAAGGTGATAAGATCAAAACCTGAATAAATGGAATTGGATAATACGGTTTCAAAATCTTCAATCTAGCCACGCAAACAAACAAACAAAAAAGACTGGACCAAAAAACTTGGATCTGAATCAATGAATGGGTAATTTGTAGATATCAATCTGAAATTCCAAAGCTACTTAACTCATATACAAAAATAACAGTGACATTGATGTAGAATTGAATGGAGAAGTATGAAAGAGATGCAAAAGGGATTAAAGTATACCTGATATGAAATTAGAAGAGTGGAAAAGACACTCACATTTGAGAGTAGGGAACAGTGCTTGTGAGGGTTAAGCAGAAATAAGCTCGTCTTCGAACCTTAATAGAGGGATGTTTTGCTAAGATGTTTTTTTAATCAGTATTTTATGATAAATTAATAAAGGAAAAGACCAATAGGTATTAATTTACCTGAGTAGATCTCATGTGCATTCAGGTGTACCGTGCATCCATAATGCATTTTTGAATCATGCAATTTATTATAATAAAATATGTAACTTATTTATACTGAACCGTGTAATTATTAATATGAAAAAAATAATTGCACAATTCAATATAAAACAAAGTACATTTTAGAATCATACATAAAGTTATGAATTATGATATTAGATTTTTAAGTGTGATGATATCAATTGATAAGTATTATGGAATAAATTTATAAATATAATTGTATAAATTTCATACTATGAATAAATTTCATCAGTGTTCTACTATTTACACAAATTTTCCCATAAAATTTATATCGTTACACTTATAAATTTATATTATTACTCTTATTAATATGAGTAATATCTATAGAATTTAATGTTATGATCTCGATTTATAAATACAGTAGTATCCGTTGATAAGTATTACTCCCTCCGTCCACCAAAATTGTGTTCATTTCGTTTTGACATGTTGTACGGGAAGGTAAATTAAGTCAATTTATGAATAACATAATTGATTGTGAGTAAAGTATAATGATAGCTTGAGTAATTAAGTGATTGTTGGACGATGAAAATAATAAAAAAATTGTATCCATAAACGTACTTAATTTACCTTTCCGTGCAATATGTCAAAACGAAATAAGCACAGTTTTAATGGACGAATGAAGTATAATATTAATTTATAAATGTTATAGTCCATTATTAACAACGATCCTAATATTTGAAAGGGATACCGGCGAGGTGAACAAGTGGTGTGGGCTAATTTTAAAGATTCGGGTGAAGATACAGCTTGGATCCAGCTGACCAAAAGTTGAGGTGGATTTGCATTTGGACTCTTCTCACACTCAAACAATGGGCCAAACCAGCCTTTAACTTTTGCAATGCCAATAAATAGTAGCCTCTTAATTGTTAAATTTTATTTTAAAACCTTGTGCTATGGACAAAAATTTGTATAAATTTGGTTTATGTTATGAACTTGTTTTTAATTTATAGCATTTGACCCTATCCAGGGTATAATACGAGTCAAGTTTATTGGTTCAGAAAAATATGTTAGAAATGAGTGAAAATAGTCAAATAATCCAAGTTCATAGCATAAACATGTTTCGTGGAAGACCAACAATGTGCCATATAAATCCCTCGTAAGGTTGTAATCTACTAATCTTTGGTTCTTAACTTTTTATTTACCTGAGATAAAAGAACACATTGCTAATTGTATTGTTTAGGTTCGTACGGAAACGGGAATATTTAAGAATGGGTCCAAAAGTGAAACAGTGTGCCAAACCCCTGAAACTCTGATTTAGCTTTTGCAATGCCCAAATATAATAGGCTCTTAATTGCTAAGTTTTATTTAATTAAAACTAGTTTAATGCCCATATTTTTACGCGGTCTTCAATTAAAAAATACAACATTCTCATTAAATAATATATTTAATAATTAAAAATATAAATATATACATATATACATGAAATATGAATTAATAATTGTTTAAAGGGTATATTAACAACTTTGCATAAATCTTGGAATAAAATTATTATGTCAAATATTAATCATTCCTTTTAATATGAAGTTGAAACCAGAAAACTAAAACAACATAAACCGATTAAGAAAAAAAAGAAAAAAAGAAACAACATTAAAAAAATATTAATATATTAATTAATATGTATTAATAAATAAATAAAAGTGAATGAATTATAATATAAAATATTTTGTTACATAAAATAAATTAAGATATACATAAGAACAATAATAAAACAAAATTAATAATTAAATATAATTCACATTAACATAAAATACATTTAGATCGAATATTTTACTTATATTAAATTAAGTCAAAATAAAAATTAACTAAACAAAAATAAATGAAGCATATAATAAAGTTAAATAAGTAAAATATAAAATAATAAATATTAATTACACATTTTATAACATTCATACATACTTTAATTATCTAAATAATTAGAAAATAAATATATTGTGACATGTCATCATTATCTATAGATCAAATTCATTATTTTCTTTTTACATAATTCTCATTTCTTAATTAGGCGACACATCATCGAAATTCACAATAATGCGACACATATGAAGTATAAATTTCATATTAGTTTGTTGAGTGATGTTTTCAAAATCGATGTATGATCAAATATTAGATATAAAATAAAGGTTAATACAAAAAAGTTAATGCTCAATAAAATAAATATTCAAGATATTTAAAATTTTATAGATTAACTTAGTTTCTAAGTAACATAAATATAATTTAAGATGTGCATGGTTCAAACTTTAGTAATTGCAATTTTTTTTATTAAACTACATATTAAAATATCACATGGATGCCACATATTGCTACAAACCAATAAAAAAATAACACATCAATACAATAAAATGTAACCTCTCATCCAAATTAACTTCAAGATGACACATCATTAAAATTAATCACAAGATGACACATCATCAAAAAAAACTCTCTATTAGTATATAGAGAGATTATTGAAACTTTACAAAGACCTTGTAAATCGTAATCTACTAATTTTTGGATTTATTTCCTCGGATTTAAGAACACTGTAATTAAATTATTGGGTGGGTTTCATGCTTATCAAAGTACATTGTACACTCATGAATTCATTTTAGAACCATACAATTTGTTATATTAAAAACTACAACTTGTTTACACTAAAAAGCACTATGAGTGCACAACGCACCTGGATGCATATAAAATTTAACCTAAATTGTTTAGTTTGATACGGAGACGGAATTTTTTTTATTTATATTTTTAAAAAAAAAAGATAATTAAAAAAGTCAAAAATAAAATTACATATTATTTCAATACAAACTGATATAAGGACTATTAAATAAAAAATACTAATATACTATAAACTAGGTTAAGTTTTATATGCATTCTGGTGCACCATGCGTTCATAGTGCATTTTAAAATCGTGCAACTTGTTATATTGAAAAGTGCAATTTATTTACACTGAACCGTGCAATTTGTGATAAAGTTCGATTTGTTTACTTATTTGTATGATTCTTTTACATGATATAATATTTAAATTGATTAGTTCAATTACTAAAAATTAGTTGCATGTACAATTGACAACGATAAAATTATTTTGAGTTGGTTGAGATAAAGCTCGATACTCAAATTTTAGAAGAAAATACTAATCGAGATCAACTTAGGATAAAGAGTGTTGATTTCGGGAATGATATTAACTTCATCAGATAGTAGACTTTTTTTTAACATTTTAGAAAGACAATTTTGACTAATGGTATCTTATGCCATTAATAAGAATTAGAGAAAATTATTAAAAACTTTGGAGTTTTTTAAGGATGTCAATTTCAAACATGGTTAGTTATATGTTATCATGGTCAGAGTAACTAGGTGGAACAATTTGAAAATTTTGACATGCAATGGGAAGACGATATTAAGTGACAATCTACGTGATTTAGAAAGAAATAATAAAAAATTGTAAGAAAAAAATATCTTTAAAGTTACATTTTTTAAGAATGTAAACTTTTTAAGCAACTGGAACGCCACTCATTCCCCATGTCTGATTGCAAAAGAAAAATATGTTCATAAAATCGTACATTGCATCGAAATGATAAAAAAAATCAAGAAATATATTAAAAAATAAAAAGTATTGGAAAAGGATTATTATTATTAGTATTATAAGTAATTTTTTTTTCTAATTTATTTAACACGAAAATGAATACATTCCATATCATATTCATTTTATACTCACTCGTGCGTTGCACAGTTTGTGAGTATAAAATGAATATGATGCTGTTGTGATCGGTCAAATATCCTCTCGTCACTTACACGCCAGACGAACACGTGTACCAATGAATTAAATGAGTGTCAGCTTGTCAGAGAGGTGTTAGCCAATCCGGCGAGCACCATGACCATCCCTCTGTACTCGCCAAGGGTTATGCTCCCACGATGAAGAGACTATGCTCGCCTGGTATCTATGACAATTCGCCAAAAGAGGCGAGCAGAAATAGCGACCGAGCAAAAGTCGAACAGAAGAGAGGAGACCAGCTCACCCCTGATAGCGAACAGAAAGCACAAACCAAAACGCCTGGCCTACAGCCACGTTCCTTAGACGAACATGATGGTCGTCTAGGAGCAAGCGCACAACAACGAGCACCATGACTAAGTCACCTGCTAAGCCCACACCGCCTGGACGACAAGTAGGAAACTTCATAAGCAAGCAAAGACAGATGTCGACTAGAGAGGCGTGATAGAAAACGTGGCAGCACCACATAAATTCTTGCATGACACGAAATCGCCAGCTCGTGCTTGCCAAGGCAGCACATGCTTGTCAAGGCTCTATAAATAGACACTCGAAAGTCATAAAGAGGGTTCAGAAAAATTCCAAAAGATAACTTATATACCACCTCACTATTCCACATGTAAATCCTTCTTGTCACAAGTACATTGTGTTCGTCGTATCCCCAATTCATAAATGATATATCCCTGGCTTGGAACGCCCCCAGAAGTAGTCAACTTCGATGAACTGGGTCATCAATTCCATGTCAACGTCATACATTACTTTGTACTCGTCTTACACACTTTATGTTCGTCACATCACCACTTTGTTTGTAGGTTGTCACCCACAACGCCACATCATATTTTCCACATAACACGACTTACAACAATTGACGCTAAAAGGAGGGTCCGAACCTCCGACCCAAACACCAACCCCAAAAAAATAGAATGCCTCAGTCAAGGAATACTTATATTGAGAGGTCTGGACAAAGCAGACCTCATACTCAGGAGGAGGTTCAACCTCAGCCTCAGGAAAATCCGACCGTAAAGACCATCAATCTCGAAGATATCGCCAATGATCCTGCTGCCACAACGAAGGCTATCACTTTTTTACTAAGAGCCCAGAGAGATAGGGCCGAAAAAGAGTTGGCCAAGTTGAGAGATCCGATCATCATCGTCAGGAAATTTATCAAACGAGGAACAGTCACAAGGGTCCAGGCGATTGACGTTTGATCGTTTAAGAGTAGTGGCGAAAGAACGAATTGGCGATCACATGAGTCAAGATCCTAGAAAGGAACATTGGGCGAACACGATGGCTCGTACGGTACCTCATGATCGTCCGCGCCAAGAAAGTCCTCGTGATCTTGAAAAATCGGTCGGAACTAAGTTATCCATCCACCATCGAGTGGGCAGTCTTGGACCAATACGGAAAGGGGGACTGTCCCATCATGAGCATGACCTACCAGGTCCTCAAGATGGAATCCAGCCCCGTTCCGGATCGGTTAGCTCCACAAAATTTGTAGAGATGCATAAGGCGATAGAAAGCTTGCAGGCTGATCTGGCCGCTACTAAAGGACTCCCGCGAGCAGGCACGATCCCATGCTCGCCGCTCGCCTCAGCGATCATGGCAGTCGAAATACAAGAGAAGGTGGCAAAGAATCGACCACCCATTCCCATGTTTGATGCAAAATCTGATCTGCATGTTCACCTCAACAAATATTCAGACTTTATGATCGCCATGGGCGCCACCGATGCAACCCAGTGTCGGTCTTTCCCCATGACTTTGGGTGACCGAGCACATAGGTGGTTCTCAACTTTGCCCGTCGCATATATCACATCCTTCACACAATTGGGGCAAAAATTTCAGCCCCACTTTTCATCCATGTATGCTCTCCAAGCCCCAAAGCAACGATTAACACATTTTCCCCAGTTGAAGGGCGAGTCGGATCAGACATACATAAAATGATTCGACAAATGTTTGTACGATGGGGCTCCTGTTGAAGAGGATGTTAAAATCCTCACGGTGGTGGGGGGCTTGACCTTGAATACAGACATGTGGAAGGTCATACATCAGGACTGGCCGAACACGTACGCCGACTTCCGCGAGCGAACAACCAAGATCATAGCTATGCAAGACTTGCTCACCCAGTCTCGTCTAGACCAGGAAGGAACGACCAAAAGAGTGGTCGTTAGCAAAAATTCAGCAAGCCAGGGGGGGTATAAGCCCCCAGGTTCCTTCAAACCCTTCGAAGAAGGGGCAAAAGCACATGCACTTCCCAGTCTTTTAGGCGTTTCCACAGAGACGATATACAATCAGATCAAGGACCGGGACATGTTAGAGAAGCCCCGGAGAATCATAAGAGATAAAAATCGTCTCAACGCCACCAAGTTCTATTCATATCACGAATACATCGGACACAATACCGATGAATGTCATGATCTACTCCGACAACTTTGGAAGTTATACGAAGAAAACCGCCTTACCTAATATCTCAAGAAACCGGTGAACAGAGCAGCCCGGGACAAAAAGTCGGGTGACCAAAGGAGAAAGCGTAAGGCGAAAGAGGTATCAGATAGTGACCAAGAAGAATTCCGCAAGAAGTTGGAATTGCCCAAAAACGGAGCCCCTACCACGAACAAAGGTTGGAAGGGTCAAGAAATCAACATGATCCACCCGGATTATGGGCCGGTGGGTGGATGTTATCAGGTACTTACACTATCGAACAGACGCAAGAAGATGAAAATGGGCGTCATGCAAAGTATACATCAGGTGAATGTTGCAAGCACATCAGCTTACATACCACCATCTCACCAAATCATATTTTCAGATGACGACCTCGACGGTATCATCACCCCCACAACGATTCTCTAACCATTAGTGCCCGATTTCTTGGTTTAAAGGTGCATCGACTCCTGGTAGACACTGGGGCATACGAGAACATTATGTTTGTCAACACTCTGCACCAAATGGAGAAGCAAGTTGGGGATCTAAGCGGATATATTGAGCCTTGTGATCATACCATAATGGGTTTTGGGGAGTCTGTAACCCGGTCCTATGGTCTGATCAGGTTAGGAGTCGAGTTAGAATCAACTACTAATCCGGAGATTCGACGAACTAGAATGTTAGATTTTGTAATTGTCGATGCTCAGTCTACTTACAACATGGTTAGTTATATGTTATCATGGTCAGAGTAACTATGTGGAACAATTTGAAAATTTTGACATGCAATGGGAAGACGATATTAAGTGACAATCTACGTGATTTAGAAAGAAATAATAAAAAATTGTAAGAAAAAAATATCTTTAAAGTTACATTTTTTAAGAATGTAAACTTTTTAAGCAACTGGAACGCCACTCATTCCCCATGTCTGATTGCAAAAGAAAAATATGTTCATAAAATCGTACATTGCATCGAAATGATAAAAAAAATCAAGAAATATATTAAAAAATAAAAAGTATTGGAAAAGGATTATTATTATTAGTATTATAAGTAATTTTTTTTTCTAATTTATTTAACACGAAAATGAATACATTCCATATCATATTCATTTTATACTCACTCGTGCGTTGCACAGTTTGTGAGTATAAAATGAATATGATCTTTATTGCGGATCGGTCAAATATCCCTCAAATCCACTTACACGCCTGCATTTAACACGTGTACCAATGAATTAAATGAGTGTCGAACATGGAGAGGTGTTAGCCAATCCCGTGAAAGCACCATGACCATCCTCCAGTACTACAAGAGGTTATGCTCCCACGATGAAGAGACTATGCTCGCCTGGTATCTATGACACCGCCAAAAGAGCGGAGCGAAATAATCGACCAAAGCAAAAGTCGAGCGAAGAGGAGACCACCACCCCGATAGATAATGTAAAGCACAAACCAAAAAACGGCCTCATGACCACGTTCTCAGACGAACATGATGGTCGTCTGCAGTGAGTTTACAACAACAACGAGCACCATGACTAAGTCACCTGCTAAGCCCACACCGCCTGGACGACAAGTAGGAAACTTCATAAGCAAGCAAAGACAGATGTCGACTAGAGAGGCGTGATAGAAAACCGTGAAGACCACATAAATTCTTGCATGAACACGAAATCGCTATTCGTGCTTTTAAGCATAAAAGACATGCTTGTCAAGGCTCTATAAATAGACTTTCGAAGAAAGTCATAAAAGGGTTGAAGAAAAATTCCAAAAGATAACTTATATACCACCTCACTATTCCACATGTAAATCCTTCTTGTCACAAGTACATTCAGGTTCGTCAGATATCCCAAATTCATAAATGATATATCCCTGGCTTGGAACGCCCCCAGAAGTAGTCAACTTCGATGAACGGGTCATCAATTCCATGTCAACATCATACATTACGTTGTACTCGTCTTACACACTTTATGTTCGTCACATCACCACTTTGTTTGTAGGTTGTCACCCACAACGCCACATCATATTTTCCACATAACACGACTTACAACAATTGACGCTAAAAGGAGGGTCCGAACCTCCGACCCAAACACCAACCCCAAAAAAATAGAATGCCTCAGTCAAGGAATACTTATATTGAGAGGTGCGGACAAAGGGACCTTATACTCGAGAGGAGGGACCTCAACCTCGAGGAAAATCCGCCAATCGAAAGACCATCAATCTCGAAGATATCGCCAATGATCCTGCTGCCACAACGAAGGCTATCACTTTTTTACTAAGAGCCCAGAGAGATAGGGCCGAAAAAGAGTTGGCCAAGTTGAGAGATCCGATCATCATCGTCAGGAAATTTATCAAACGAGGAGTCCCAAAATGCGGTCCGGCGACGACGCGTTTGATCGTTTAAGAGAAGGGTGGCGAAGAACTAATTGGCGATCCGCACGAGTCAAGATCCTAGAAAGGAACATTGGGCGAACACGATGGCTCGTACGGTACCTCATGATCGTCCGCGCCAAGAAAGTCCTCGTGATCTTGAAAAATCGGTCGGAACTAAGTTATCCATCCACCATCGAGTGGGCAGTCTTGGACCAATACGGAAAGGGGGACTGTCCCATCATGAGCATGACCTACCAGGTCCTCAAGATGGAATCCAGCCCCGTTCCGGATCGGTTAGCTCCACAAAATTTGTAGAGATGCATAAGGCGATAGAAAGCTTCACAGGTCGATCCGCCGCTTACTAAAGGACTCCCGGCGAAGCGATCCACGATTTCATGCTCTTCAGCCGATCATGGCGGCGAAATACAAGAGAAGGTGGCAAAGAATCGACCACCCATTCCCATGTTTGATGCAAAATCTGATCTGCATGTTCACCTCAACAAATATTCAGACTTTATGATCGCCATGGGCGCCACCGATGCAACCCAGTGTCGGTCTTTCCCCATGACTTTGGGTGACCGAGCACATAGGTGGTTCTCAACTTTGCCCGTCGCATATATCACATCCTTCACACAATTGGGGCAAAAATTTCAGCCCCACTTTTCATCCATGTATGCTCTCCAAGCCCCAAAGCAACGATTAACACATTTTCCCCAGTTGAAGGGCGAGTCGGATCAGACATACATAAAATGATTCGACAAATGTTTGTACGATGGGGCTCCTGTTGAAGAGGATGTTAAAATCCTCACGGTGGTGGGGGGCTTGACCTTGAATACAGACATGTGGAAGGTCATACATCGGATCTGGTTAACACGTCGATACCGACTTCCGCGAGCGAACAACCAAGATCATAGCTATGCAAGACTTGCTCACCCAGTCTCGTCTAGACCAGGAAGGAACGACCAAAAGAGTGGTCGTTAGCAAAAATTCAGCAAGCCAGGGGGGGTATAAGCCCCCAGGTTCCTTCAAACCCTTCGAAGAAGGGGCAAAAGCACATGCACTTCCCAGTCTTTTAGGCGTTTCCACGAGATTTATATACAATCAGATCAAGGACCGGGACATGTTAGAGAAGCCCCGGAGAATCATAAGAGATAAAAATCGTCTCAACGCCACCAAGTTCTATTCATATCACGAATACATCGGACACAATACCGATGAATGTCATGATCTACTCCGACAACTTTGGAAGTTATACGAAGAAAACCGCCTTACCTAATATCTCAAGAAACCGGTGAACAGAGCAGCCCGGGACAAAAAGTCGGGTGACCAAAGGAGAAAGCGTAAGGCGAAAGAGGTATCAGATAGTGACCAAGAAGAATTCCGCAAGAAGTTGGAATTGCCCAAAAACGGAGCCCCTACCACGAACAAAGGTTGGAAGGGTCAAGAAATCAACATGATCCACCCGGATTATGGGCCGGTGGGTGGATGTTATCAGGTACCTACACTATCGAACAGACGCAAGAAGATGAAAATGGGCGTCATGCAAAGTATACATCAGGTGAATGTTGCAAGCACATCAGCTTACATACCACCATCTCACCAAATCATATTTTCAGATGACGACCTCGACGGTATCATCACCCCCACAACGATTCTCTAACCATTAGTGCCCGATTTCTTGGTTTAAAGGTGCATCGACTCCTGGTAGACACTGGGGAATACGAGAACATTATGTTTGTCAACACTCTGCACCAAATGGAGAAGCAAGTTGGGGATCTAAGCGGATATATTGAGCCTTGTGATCATACCATAATGGGTTTTGGGGAGAGTCAGAATCGGTCCTATGGTCCGATCGGGTTAGAGTCGAAGTTAGAATCAACTACTAATCCGGAGATTCGACGAACTAGAATGTTAGATTTTGTAATTGTCGATGCTCAGTCTACTTACAACATGGTTAGTTATATGTTATCATGGTCAGAGTAACTAGGTGGAACAATTTGAAAATTTTGACATGCAATGGGAAGACGATATTAAGTGACAATCTACGTGATTTAGAAAGAAATAATAAAAAATTGTAAGAAAAAATATCTTTAAAGTTACATTTTTTAAGAATGTAAACTTTTTAAGCAACTCGAACGCCACTCATTCCCCATGTCTGATTGCAAAAGAAAAATATGTTCATAAAATCGTACATTGCATCGAAATGATAAAAAAATCAAGAAATATATTAAAAAAATAAAAAAGTATTGGAAAAGGATTATTATTATTAGTATTATAAGTAATTTTTTTTTCTAATTTATTTAACACGAAAATGAATACATTCCATATCATATTCATTTTATACTCACTCGTGCGTTGTACAGTTTGTGAGTATAAAATGAATATGATCTTCATTGCGGATCGGTCAAATATCCTCTCGTCAACTTACACGCTGGGGCGAACACGTGTACCAATGAATTAAATGAGTGTCGACTTGTCGGGAGAGGTGTTAGCCAATCCGTGAAACACCATGACCATCCTCTGTACTGCATGAGGTTATGCTCCCACGATGAAGAGACTATGCTACTTTGGTATCTATGATGATTCGCCAAAAAGACGGAAAGCGAAAATAAGCGACCGAGCAAAAGTCGAACAGAAGAGAGAGACTACCACCGACGAAAGCGAGCAAAAAGACAAACTAAAAACGCGGCTTCTGACCACGTTCGCCCAGACGAATATGATGGTCGCTTCAGGAAGCGTTTAACAACAACGAACACCATACGACTAAGTCACCGGCTAAGCTTCCACACCGCCACCGGGCGACAAGTAGTAAACTTCATAAGCAAGCAAAACCGGATGTCGACTAGAGAGGCGTGAAAAAAGCATTAAAGACCATAAATTCCAGATGACACGAATCGTAGGCTCGTGTTTGCATAAGCAAAGACATCTTGTCAAGGCTCTATAAATAGACTCGAAAGTCGTAAAGAGGGTTCGGAAAAATTCCAAAAGATAACTTATATACCACCTCACTATTCCGCATATAAATCCTTCTTGTCACAAGTACATTGTGTTCGTCGTATCCCAATTCATAAATGATATAT